>VWZZ01001335.1:410299-430140 GCA_013399095.1 Psophia crepitans | reverse complement strand
GGCTGCTGGTGTGGCTACTAGAGACTGAGACAAAAAAGGCATTAAGTACCTCAGCCTTATCCTCGTCCTTGGTGGCCACTTTCCCATCCAAGCCTAATAAGCGAGGGAGAGTCTCCTTAGCTCTCTTTTTGTTGTTGATGAATTTATAAAAGCACTTCTTATTGTCCCTCACAGCAGTGGCCAGCTTAAGTTCAAACCGGGCTTTTGCCTTCCTAACCTTCTCCCTGCATGACCTGACTAGAGTCCTGTAATAATCTTGTGTTGCTTGCCCCTTCTTCCAAGAGCGATAGGCTCTCCTTTTCTTCCTGAGGTCAAGCAAAAGCTCCCTGTTCAGCCAGGAAGATCTCTTTCCCCGCCAGTTTGTCTTGCAGCACATGCGAATAGCTTGCTCCTGTGCCTTAATGACTTCCCTCTTGAAGAGCGCCCACCCTTCCTGGACTTCTTTATCCTTCAGGACCGCCTCCCAAGGAACTCCTTCAATCAGTATTCTAAGGAAAAAGAAAAAAAGGATAGAATCACCTTCTATCCTTTCAGCAGCCTGCACTGTTCTCTATGTTTTGGAATATTACAAATAAAATGTCCCAAAGTTCTTTGTCTGGAAGGATCTTTTAGAATCAGTTGTACTGTAACCTTTTTAGTTATGTAGACCAAAAAAAAGAAAAAATTACCCACTAAAATTGTGAGCTCTCACTGCTTGAGTGGTTTGAAACTGTCTCATAGCTAGTTTCCACATGTTCCGTCGTTATTGATACTGATGAAGTGAATTACAGTGTGGTCTGCAAAGCCCATCTGAGACTGCTGTGATGAGAGTTGTACAGACACATAGAGGATAGCTTCTGCTTCAAAGAACTTGGAGTAAACTATTTTGTTTTTTGATAAATGCACCAGTGATATTTCTTGCTCAATGTTATTCATCTGGTCAATGAAGAAGCCGTGTAACCCTGCTTTCCACTCCAGTCCGGTATCACAGAAATAATTTTGCCCGACCATTAACCGTTTTGTTCCCTCCCAAAAAGGAATACAATAAAACCAAAACCTTTTCAGTGAAAAGATTCCATTCACTACCACTGTCCAGATTGGCAATGAAGACAGAACTGTGCCTTTTGTGAGTCCTCCATTCACCATATATCTTGTCTTTGCTGATTTAACTGATTTCCTCCTTGTAGTGACCCTTACAGGCGATGAATTGTGGGTAATAATAAACTTCATGCTTATTTGCTGCTATTCTTTGTTTTCATTTTATTACTGTGGTTGGATGATATATCTTTCTTGTAGTCCCAAAGAAAGTATTTTCTGTCTTGTTTGCATAATTCTGTTTTAATTTTTCTCTTGGTTAGTATTCTGTTCCTTGGCGGAGGTCTGTACCACCTAACGGATTTCTGTCCTCAAAGGTGAATCAAACCTGTAGATGAGTACAGATTTGCACTCAGCAGCCCCTCCCTTTCTAACCTGGCTTTTCACCCCAATTTAATCATTATGAAAGACCAATCTTATTCCCTACCATCTCAAAAAAAAAAAAGACAGATATTTTCTGCATTAGACAAATGCCTTGCAAAAGCAAGTTGATTATTGTTTCTTGAAGGGCATCATGAGCTTTCCATGATCTTGAGAAATCCCAACTTTAGCCATGGAAAGGATAAACCTATTGGTGCCTGAGGCGATACAAGTAAAGAACTTAACAAATTCAAATGTTTATACTTTGGGGAATATATCCTAACCACTGTAATTTCACAAGATGATTCAGTTGCCCCATGGCTTATTTATAAAAATGTTAAAATGTTAAACACAATTAGTATAAGCATCCTAATCTCTCTAGAGGCTCTTTGCTCATAGTATTGCTTGGGGCCTATGTTAAATAGTCTGGAGTATTTTAGCTTTTTTTGGGTTTTGTTTGCTTTATTTTTTGAGACTGAATGGAAAAGGAAGTATCAAAGGTAAGGTTGGTTGTTTGTTTTGTTTTTTTTTAATTCTTGCAGGCTACTACACTCTGCTGGTGAAGCTGTGTTAGGCTGCTTCTATCCTGGAGCAGGATTACACAACTTGGGTACCTGTAGTTTTGTTTGTATGGCATGATTGGTTTTTACCACCATATGATGAGAACGTTGTAATGTGGTCTGTATGTGACTGTTTCTTGTCACCAGATAGAAAAAGAAGCTGTCAGTTAGTTGAAGTAGACGATGACGCTATAAGAATGTAAAACTAGCATTCTGTTTGCTGAAGTAGTGGTCTGTATCTGCCTAGGAATTCTCAGAAACTAAATGAGGTTTTTGGTTGTGGGGTTGTGTTGTTGGTATTCTGGTTTTTTTTAAAAGACTTAAATAAAAAAACAACCATAGACCTGAAGGAAAGTTTTATCAAAGTCGTTCTCTCTAATAATTGTTTATGGATGGTAGCACTGTTTTCTGAAAAAGATTTCTTTTTCTGGGCTTCATGAAGGGAACCTGTAAATAAGGATTTGTATGAAAAGTTGGACAAGATACAGTGAATTGTGATGGATGTTAGAAACCAAGAAGAAAGCAAAAAATGGGAAAATGTAAACAGAGAAAAGTGAAATAAGAGCAGGATAAAGTTCTTTTCTTCAGCTTGTCCTCCAATATATTTTTTTGGTACTGATTTTTCCAGCCTAAGAACATCTAGTAAAGGGAAGAAAGGCATTAAGACCTCTGCTGGTCATGTTGATACAGAGAGAATGTCTTTTTAGTGAGGATGCAGGACATATCTGCAATATGTTGCCACGCAGAACCTGTAGAAGTACAGTTTGATCTTCCTTTGTGTTATCACGTTCCCAGAAAATGGTGATTTTGATCTGCCACCGGTTTTAATAGCATTGTTTATCATTTTAATTTGTGACTGATATTATGAACATAGCTGATGACATCTAAAATCCCTTCCATTTGTTTAACTTAGGATTCTACTACTCTGCTTTATCTTTTGGCTTTCATCCTCACATCTGCAACAAAAATATGCATCTCAAAGAAAGATTTATATGAAATGACTTTACCTATGACAACAAGCAGATTGTAAATGAGATGTGACAACGCAGACGGTGGATTTTCTGGTTTCATAACTAGAATTAATCAATTGATCAATCACTCTGTGTCCCTAGGGAAAATGGTACATTATATGGATGCAGTTGCCTTATTTTATGATCTGTGGCATTGTTTCTGGGGAAGTTCAGGTTCTTCTATGTGATACTTGTCTGCTCAGAAGTGATACTGAATTTAAAATACTGCCTTTACAGCCTACCTAGATTGTGGGTCATCAGATTGGACTATATAGTCATGAGGCAGTGTAGGTGATCTATACCTCTGTTCAACCCAAAAAGAGTTAAAGAAGTTTTGTTGAGCTTTTCTGAAAAATAAACTGTAATAGAACAAGATAAAAATTAGTCCTTTTAAGATGCCCTTTATGATTACATACACTTAGTTATATGAACTGGTGAATGCAGATGGAGAAATAAACTAGATGGATAATTTAACAGAAAATCTGTCCAGCTGTCTCTCTTATAGAAATCCTAGTTTAGTCTAAATTACAGGTATGTTTACGTTTTGTTCTCAATGTTAAACATAGCCTTAAATCTAATTAATTTGTCTTTGAACTTGAAAAGTGATTTCTTGCTATGAAATACTAAAACCCTGCAGAATGAACTGAAAGGTTTTTCCTGACAGTGAATGTTTTGACCCTTTGTTACTAACTCTAAACTCCCAGATGTTTTAACGTAGCACAGATAAACTTTCGTTTGAATGAACCTCACAGAAGAGAGTCTGATTAAATGATTCTGTCTGTAGCACCTGCAGCCTATTTTTTTCTCTTTTTTTCTACAGCGTTTTCACAAATAACAGATCGTTACCCCTTATTACATCTTACCTGTTCCTGTATTTTTTTTTCCCTCACCTAGAGTAATAATCCTCTATTTGCAGCACTGTCAGCATCCCCACAGTAACCAGCTGCGATGTCACAAGCAGCAGTGGATTATGATTTCTATTAAAGAATATAAAAAATTTTAAACCCAATGTATTTTCATGACCCAATGTACATATTAATGAGAAACTAGTCTTGTTAATCTGGATAACAAAATTAAAATCCAGTTTCTTTGAATGTCATAGTCTGTAAATAGAATGAAGAATTCTTCCCACGGTGTGAGCAGTGTATCATTGACAAGATGGTATCCTCAGTTGTTCCAATGAGGAATAACTATTCTCTTGCTATTATTTAGCTCTGATTTTAATAGATTCAAATAGTAGATGACAAAGGTGAAGTGTAAACAACTGTATTGCTTCAAAGAAACAGCTAGAGTATGAAGAACTAATTCTGAACCACTCCAATTTAGCACTGTTTTGTGTTCAGTAACACTAATGGGTCTTGCCAAAGCAACTTGCAGTTATCTGCCCTTTAAGTAGGAGCACAGTTCTGAATTTTTGGGGAATTTGTTTTGTCATATCTTTTCATAAAGAGCACAGTGTGATTTGAAACATTAAACCCATTCTGAATACGTGAATTGGAAAAATCTGCACAAATGAGCATTTCAGAGGGATGGTGTTTTATTAGGATAAAGAAAAGCATATTAAGAATGCTAAGAAAGAATATATTAAATTATTTCATTTTGTTCTTTCCTGCTTTCATGGAATTTAAAGTTCAACTGACATGTGAAACTCTCACTCTAAAGTTAAAACCAACAAAGCTTTGTTGTCACCTGTCAGAGGGTAGCTCAGAAATTTAAGGTATTATTCATGCTTTACCAGTTACGTTCCTCAAAAAAATCTTGTGGTCACCAAAAAGGAGGCCTGAGAGGCATTTAATTTTGTCTGTCTTCACTGTGTTTTGATCTGAGCCAGAATCAATTGATAATTTGTAACATGGCTTTCCAAAGATGGAAAAATAGTAATAATTGGGAAGCAAAAAAAAGTAAGTCCAAAATAGTCTTTACTTTTCTGGAGCTTTCTTAAGCTTATGTATTTACTACCCAAGAACTGGTCTGCATCATGAGGTATCCTGTGTGTGGATGTCCTGGCAGGTTTGGTACCAAATACTGTTGCTGTAGAGCACGTACAGTCGCTTCAACTAGTGAGCGATCAGATGCGTCCGATGTCGGTGGGGCCATCGTGGCTGTGTGTTTCTTCCAATATAGTGGAAGCATTCAAAGGTGGGGGAACAATTAAATTTGATGGAGAACTTCCAAAACTCAGTACGTATGATATGCTGGTTAAAAATTTTACAGACCAGATCAGGCAATAACCATAGTTTTACTTCAATAACTTGCAATATATACAGTATGTTTGAAACATATACAATATGTACAATAATTCATGTTGGAATGTGAGCCCAAATTATGTTGATTTACATCGAGAATGTAGTTTGGTCCAGGATATCACTGAATAAACTGAAATAAAAAGCAAACTGATTTTATTAGAGACATTCTCAGAGACATAATAGTAAGCTCCAGCAATATAGCTGTTGTGTAGAAAATCAGCCAGTAGAAATGTCAACTCATTTCCATGCATGGAATGCACCAACTTGTGGAATATTAGTAAGCCTTAGTGCGCTCTGTCACTAATCTCTCAGGAGCAGCAAACAATTCCTACAACTTGCAAACAACTTACCTGCATTACCACGGTATTTGCAGATACAGGGAAAATAGTGCTGGTTAGAATGGAGAGGATTATTTGCAGAAAACAAGTTAGTTGATTATTTTAGCCCTTGGTTTTATTTGCTTTGCAAGTTGCACATGCCAGTTCAGTGGTATGAAGTTTTAACTCTGGAATTTTATTCTCAAGTACTCGAGGATGATTCATAGTCGTTGTCCGTAACCTGTTAGGTATCGTTGCTTGGATACGCTGTGGGATCCTGTTTCTGCTTCTCCTTCAGTATGCACTTGCCATAGGCCATGTAAGTGTTTTTTAGTCATGAGTATTTGTAAGGAGATCACCGAAATTCTCCTTCTGTAGGCATTCATGAAGAAAATCTTGTTTGTATGAGTGTTTTCAGAAAGGATCAACAAAGCTGTTTAAATATGAGAAATGAATTGCAATGGGTATTGTTACTCTTCTGTGAGTGAAGTGATTCATTATGTTTTGGTAGAGGAGAGAACAGCTGACCAGATTTTTTGACTGGAAGATTTTTCAGGGCATAGAGTTCCCCTCCTTTACCAAGCACAGTTTTTCTCTTCTTTTTTTTTTTTTTTTTTTTTTTTTTAATAAAGTGAAATGGTATGCAGTTCCTTCTACCGTAAGGATTTAAGAAAAAGCTCATTAGGAAATCCTCATGATTTTTCCCTCTCTACCCCAAGAACTGTGCTTTCTGCAAGAAAATCTCCTCTAATCAGTAATGAGAATTTTGGAGCTTTGAAAGCCTAGTACTAAAAGCTGTTCTTTTCTGTAGGTAGGAAATGTCTTTTTCACCCACAGTTTGTTCAGAAGCAGCAAAACATGAAGTAGCTTCAGTAAGATATTTGTACTTTTGGAAGACAGGAAGAGTTCTGAATTAGACTTTTTTGTGGGTTTGAATATATTTCAGTAGCCTATTATTTTCTCTGTCTTAAGTCTCTCTAATGCTGGTTAAATGCTAAAGATTCATTTTAATTGCGAAGGCAGTAAGAGCTTCATGTTTGTACAGGGTTGTTTTTCTTAGATGTATCACTGCGGTTTCATTATTTTTATAACCCAAAATAACATTTTTTGCTGTATTTCTTGAAGTAAAAACCCACTTCAACATTATATCTTTGAGGAGAGTTTTCATTGCCTCAGATTCTTTACCTGGCTTATGGCATGTGCCTGTTTAACAGCTGTTGTTATACCCTCTGTATTGTGTTGCACTGCGAGCAGCATAGCTGTTATAGACGGTTCACTTCCTTTGGTACAAAACTAACCATTATCTGTGACCAACCAGGATGTGCTGTACTGTATATGTCAGAAAATCCTGGATTTACTTAATATGAGAATGGGTTCATCTATTGGTCATAACAAAATTTTCATTATTTTAAACTGTCTGTCATTTACATTAACTAGGATGTGCATAAGAACCATTCTTAACCACTTTGTGTTGTTTCAATTAAGTTGTTCTTGGATCAAATCAAATAATGGTAGGATTTGTTGATCTGCAAAACTGCCTTCCCCATATGGATTGGTATGAGATTATCCCACTGGGGGTTTAGTATCCGGGAAATTAAAAAAAATATATCTGAATGACAATGTTTTCAAAAGGAGAAAACATCTCTGATAATGAAACTGAGTCTATTTTAAAATGCAAGGCATCCTCTTGAAAGCCAGTACTAAGCACACTCAAAGAAAACATTGTGCACTAAACACTATGCATTATGATTATGAAACTAGGTCTCATTTAATCCATCAATATTTTGGTATGTTTAATATTTAAAGAGTCTTTTTAAACCATTACTCAGAAAACCCTGGGATAAAAATGATTTCAGAAATAGCAAAGCATACAAGAATGGAAGATAATTTGACCTTTATCACTGTATTGTCATTAGTAAAAGAATTTCAGCTGTAGCAGTAGTCTGCATATATATGTAATCTGCATCTTTTCAAAACAGAAGAATACATCAGAGCATTTTCCATAATTTTGAGACTTTCACGAATCAAGTACATAACAAAATATGAGACTAATAAATGCAGTTATGCATCCCAAATATATTCTAAATGTGTTTTCTTATTCAATACAAGGAAATGCAGATGGTTGAAAGAAACTTGGTTTTGCTATAATCAATAGAACCAATTTTAAAGAGTACTTACCGAAACTGGAACAGTGAGTCATCACCTTCGTTTTATTATCGTACAGGAAATGCTCCCTTATCAACTGGTGTGACCTGAATATATGCTTTTTCATAGTCTGGATTTATTTTATATATGAAAAACAATTAGAGGGAAAAGATATGTTTACAAAAAGCTGATATGACTGTATTATATGATTTAAAAGAACACCTTTCTGTCAGAGCTTGCCTGGGACATTGTTCCATATGAATCCTCCCTTAGTGCGTGTTATTGTGATGCCGTGTGTACTGAAAGGCATTCCGGAGTTACCGGGTTGTGTAAAGACAACAAACTGAAGTTACATTTCTTGTACCCCTTCTGTGCTCTGGCATGCAGTATTTCAACACTGTCTATTTCGCAGTATGACCTACTGCCAAATAGCTACAATATATGTACCTTACACAGATGTTAAACCATGTATGTAGAAGTTATGATTGGTAAGAATTCTTGTAGGAGGCTGATAACTGTTTCTTTTGAAAGAGGTCTTAACTGCGTGGACTTGTGGCTCGGATAGCCCCTAACCATGTTAGGTGGTGTGTGTGTGCATACCCCAATAGTTCCCGTGTGCATACCAAATAGAACCACAGTCAAATTAATATGAAGAGTTTGGCAGGACCTTTATTTGTGCGTTGGTGTTGTGGTACGGTCTTTAACTTCAAGGATCGCATAATTATCAACCCCTCAAATGTTATGTTTACATTACATCAATGTTTACATTGATGGAGGATGTTGAATGTAGGATGTTGCCTCTATCTGTTGCAGAATGTGTACAGTAAGAAGGCAAGCCCCTGCAGTTAATGGTCACCTTGGAAAACCTTTGCTCTGTCACATGGAGACACTTGAATAATTTAACCTATTAATAGAGATCTGCTTAACATAATTCATACAATTAGATAACCAAGTTCATGTGAATTAGAAGGCTTGCTATTGGTTAATGGTTATCACTCAGTAGCCTGGTTTTTGTGCCCCTACTCATCAGGTTTCTTTGAGAGGCGGGTAGGACATTAAACTTCTCCGTACTGAATCCAGAGTCCTATTTTGCAGAATTGCTATATGCTGAGTTACGTGGGATCAGTTGCATCATTCAAAGTGCTGTAGAAGATCAAATACTCAAGTATTTACTTTAAAGCTGACTGCTCAAATGAACGTAAATCCTTTACGTTTGTGGGGACAAGGACTTACAGGGAGAACTAAAACACTGTGCATAGCTAGCTTTGGGCAGCAGGGTAGATAGTTCAAAGGGAATTCACACGTCATAGACAAGCTGCTACTGGCTTCTTTAAATTCTGTGGGTGCCTTTATGTCACATTGCTGTCATCCTCCGATAACAGAGTAGGCATACGTTCTGTGCTCCAGTTCTACACTGGATATCCAGTTCTACTTTACAACCTGATGGTAAATTGATTGGTGGCTGTTAGTCATTCAGATGATACAGTGAAAAGCTTCACAGAAAAACTTACAAAAAAATTAAGAATGAGATATTCAAAGCAGGTTTTTGAAGTGACATTAAAGATCTGTGGCATCACATTGAATAATGGAGGTAGAATAAAATAAAATATTTTTTTGTTCATTAAGTGAGCATCATCCATCTTATTTACCAAACAAGGTGGAGTCCTGGGGAAAACCTAATATATGAGTCAATGATTGCAGAATGAGTGCTGTCAAGGTGGCTCTTGCAATTGAGTAGAAAGGTAGAAAGCTACCCGAGAGACTCGTGTTCAGTTTTCCCTTTAGCTGAGTATGATGGTAACTACTCAATAGCCGAGAACCAGTTGCAAAACCAGTCTGTGCCCTACATCACAGTGTTGTTGGCCACATAAGCTCTGAGCTCTTGTCTGCTCAGGAGTAAGAAAAGCTTGCCAGTAAAGCTTGGTAGCACTGTCAGTATCAGGCAAAACGATGTCCGATTTTATGAATATACATATATGGATTTTCCAGTCATGAATAAGAACTGAGGGAGAGGGAAAGAGCCATTTTGTCTGTCCTTGCTTGTTTCAGCCTGCCACTAAAAATTATTACAATAAAGTCAATTTATATGTTTGTAAATGTTGTAACATGAATCATACTGCTGCTGACAGTCTGAACTGCTCATGCTCTCAAGTGTTTGGAAGAGCATTACAGCCTGGAGTGTCGTGTGTTTCCTCAGCAGAGGATAATCAGTGTCAATTATGCCCAAGTGCAGCCTATTAATGCAGCAAATGATTTTTAGAGGCATTTCTTTCACTGACACTCTAGCTGTCTTTGGCAACCTTGACTTTAACAACCTCCTCCTCTATAGTAATTCCTTATGTTCAGTTTCTTCTCTAGATCCTGAAAACTATTTTGTCCACTTTGTAAGCTTAAGCCCGTGATGTGTCTCCCAGACCTCTTCATGTTTGTGATGGTGCACATTTGCTTTTCATTAACAGCAACATGAGGGGAAACAATGAAGATGAAGCCTGCATGCAAGTTTTCTAGTATTTGTCTTGTCCCTTCTCTCCACCCCTATACCTCCACTGAAGGGAGTCCATCATGTCTAGCACTGGGCTGCTGGGAGAAAATACAAATATTCCGGCATGGCAAGGGGAAAAGTCAGATTTGTGTGCTGGAATTTGCAGTAAGGAATGTTTGTAGTGTCCAAAGAAGCCTGGAAGGTAAGAGAGGGTCTCCTTGGGCTTTATTACATGAGAACACATTACAAGGCTCAGACCTGGGTTTTTTCCCTGTGAAGAAATTACCTAGGGCTTTCAAGCCAGCTGTAGAGAGATGTTTGGGTACCCAGCATGGGGGCAGATAAATGTGTGCAGGTTAGTTGCATGGTAAGAGATACAAAAAGCTTAAATGAATGTGGATGTGTAACAAACTTAACAGAAACCAGGCCAATTATCTAAACTCTATACAGAAAACAAATAGTAAATGGATTTAAGCCTGTTCACATTTTAAGTTGCCATGTGTATGTTTACAAATACTAATGTGAATATTATTATGGGTCATGGCAAGGGTCACTTAGTAATTCCTTTGTGAAAAGGAGAAAAAAGAGATGATGCAACCCTTTTTATCTTATGAAAGGCTTTTTTTCTCCTTGATTGTTTTCAAATACATATATATAGAGAACTGACTATTTATAGAGTAAAAACCTTGCATTTTAAATTGCTATTCATTTTCAATTTAAATAAATGCAGGAAGCAGGAAGGAAGATTTAGTTGCAGAAAGTGGATCTTGTTTTAAGTATTTTGAAAGTGAAAATGAACTAAGTATAATAAGAAATCCTGTTTGTTTGTCCCTTTGTACTTTGAATTATCTCCTCTGTAGTGTATAGATGAGGAATAATATGACCCATAGAAAGATTTTAATGATCTGGCCTGGTAAGAAAAACAATTTCTAAGTGTGTGATGTTTGTCAGTAACTTAGCAGTATTTTGGTAACCGTGTGTTTGATGTTGCAAAATACTAAAGAACTTATGCACGAGGTTAATGCTGCTCTCTGGCACTGGAGCTGGGCGCTGTGCATTTATATAACACTTATTAAAGACTCAGGTTTTTGTGACAAGTGCCACTTTGATTGCAGCCTCTGTAAGATCTCTTTAAAATCTGTAAGAGCTGCAAACTATGAATGGAATGTCTATAGTGGAAGGCTGGAGAGCTCACGTTTTGTCTGGTAAATTTTGAAACTCTGCTTGTAACAGTGGGATGCAGTGGGGTCTTAGCAACTCCCTCGCCTAAGCTGCAGAATGACCGCTAACAAAGCCCAATCTGGGCTTTTCTGTCTGACTGCTAATTACTGGGATTCTATTGCTGTCAGTGCTTGTAACCCCTGCTTGGAAGCAAGCGGATTTTGTGGCACCTGAAACATGTAAAAATTATTTTCAAGTTCCATTGAGATTCTGTATGAACGACCAAGAAAGAGGAGAAAATGCATTTCATTTTCGCAGTAGGTCACTGGAGATGATGACCATTTGAAGCAGCACAGTGCTGCCAAATGATTGCCAGGGAAGACTATTTCATTGACAGCAGGTGCTCCGATGTAATATTCGGCACAAGTAGTAGTTAACACACTGAGAGGGCAAGTGCGCTGCATAGCAGTGAGATGCGTTATTCTGCTGGCATTGTGAAACCAAGTTGGTTGTGTCTGGTTGATCCTGCATTTTCTTTATCTGACAAATAATGAAAACTCATGTTTCTGAGTCCTGCTGCCACAGGTTTTGACATAGCACTTTGTGTGTTTTTGTCTGTAAGCAAAGGAAGGTGATTACAGACAAAAGGTTGACTTTCTGAAGCAGTCTCCCACTGCGTGTGAATGTGTGTGCAAGCTCCGTGTGGGATCTCTCCAGAATCACCAGGCAGAGAACGGTGATGGTGCACAAGCGAGTGTGCGAGTCTGCAGTTTCAGGAGCACTGAGAGAGGTGAAGTGTCTGCTGTGTGGCAAACAGATATTTCTGCATTGTAGAGAAGAGAGGGTACCTTTGTGCAGTTAAAGGATGTGGCTACTTGGATTTTTTTTTAAATACCTGGCCACAACTAGACTGAAATTGGAAGGTAGCACATAACTAATCAGAAAATGCATGTGTATGTACGTAAGGTTTAGTGGATTTTGGTTACTGGCTGGATCCACAGTTCTTTTAATGTCTGGTAATATAACCAGACAGAAATACCTTCTTTGCCTGTAAAGTGGTTTGATAATTATTGAGTCTCTTCTATAAATCAGCTGCTGGTCTTTTTCTTCTGCAATATGGGTATCTATAAACTAGGCCATACCAACCACTACTAGGTATTTCCCTAGCTGACAGTCTTGCAGGAGAGAACAAGGTGAGGATGAACACAGAAAATGGATTTTTCTTTTATCCCTGTGGGAGGATTGCCCCTGCCAGGTGTGGGTTTAGCTGTGTGGCAAAAAGTCTTTGTGGCGTGCTTTACCTTAATCTTTACCTTTGTGATGTGGTGATTTTTTTTTCTTTTCCCTTTTTAATTTGATTATTCATTTTTTCCTTTGATTGAATTTGACTTGATCACCTCTATGTCTCATCAAAAAGTGTTTCAGACCTGAGGACAGCTTGACTTCTCCAAGTTCTTCCTTTGAACTTTCAACTCCAGATTTTAATGAGCATCCATCTGATTCTACTCAGGCTGCAGCAGGTTATTATATCTGCTGTGGTACTTAATTAATTATGTCCCTGCATTACTATGCTGAGATTCCTGGAATCTCTGTGACCGCTTTGATTTAGTGTATGTTTAAAAATTATGACAATTCTTTTTTTTCTCAGAATTAAGGAAAATATTTTCTTTGGGATGAAATTATAGAAAGAAAAAGGAACATGAGGAGGCAGTGAGCATGTGTAGTCTTACTGATCCATTGGTGGTAAGAATTTCAGCTGCAGTGTTAAAGATGTGCTTTTGGTAACATGTCAAAGGATTTGGCATCTTCAGGTTTAAATTTTATTAGATGTTTGTAGCCTCTTCCCCTTGATTTATTTTAACTGGTAGTGTGTCTTTTGACATCTAACATTACAGCGTTTATGCTGCTGGAAGTGTTGTGACTTACATAGCTGAAAATCACATGTCTTTGATAAAGAGGAATTGCTTTTAAGGATTTTTTTTGACAAGAAATCTACAAGCATCATTTTAAGTCTTTGATACAAATCTCTCTAGTTGATTTTAACTTCTAAAACTTATTACCATATGGAGGAAGAGTTCCTGTTATTGCTGAATTCACTGTTTCTGTTCACTACAGTGCAATCTTACATGGAGTGTCATTTACATTATTTTCCTGTTGCGCCTTTGTGATGTGTACTTTGTTGTTGAATTTTTTTCCCTTGAAATTATTAAGAGCTTCAAATCAAAACAATGATAGCATTAGGAAAAATTAATTTATGAAAAAAATTGTTCATAGACATAGCACCGATAAAGCAACAGTATATAGGGACATTTTTGATAGCCTGGTTCAGATTATTTTTCTATTGTTCTTTGGAAATAATGGAAGGAAGCTGCTTTGTAGCACAAATTAAAATATTTTTGATATAGAAAAAAAATATGCCTTCCATTTATGTTCTAGTAAAAGTCTGATGTTCTGCCTAAGAAGAGGGGATCATAACTTGCAAAATAAAAACAATATTATGAAAAATGCTAAAATTTCTCACAAAAATCTGCAAAATGTGGGGATATCTATTTGAAATGGAAATGTTGTTGAACAGGAAAGAATGGTGGAAAATGATACTTTTTAATGGGGAGATTTAATTCCTTCAATGAAGTAATAAAATGGCTTTTTGATTGAAGCATCTTCCTCACTTTCAGTGTAGCCAGCTTGCTATGTTAACTGTTTCTTTGATATATTTTCACATCCAAGGAGAGGTTTTAATCACTTTGAATCTCACAGGACTAATTTTGTGTTATACAGTGATCCACACACAGCATTCTTTCAGAAATATCTGGTTCCCCTCATTTAATATTTATAGCTGAGCATCATAATTTGTTTTTTCCTCTTCAGGAGGATGATGTACAATTTCATTTGACATTTATCTTGGTTCAAGGGCAGTGTTTCTTCATCTCTGCTTGGCTTTGTAATATCTGTCATTCAGTGGAAGGGTTTGTCTGCATCTTTGTAGGAAAAAAACAACACCCTAATTTGTTGACTTGTAATATAATGCTGTTTTAAAATGAAAGGTTTTTAATCTTTCTTTACATGGCACTCTGCTGATGATTTTATTTCAGATTATGGATTATGCATTACCAGTTTATTAGCTGACATGTTCAAAAGTAGTCTTTACAAAACATTGGTGAGGTATGTTTTCTCCTTTCACTTTCTGATCTAAATTTTGAATTTTCTAGTTCAGCTAAGTTTAGGTTTTAGTATGTGAAAGTGTGCACATGCCTTTTGTCAGTTAAAAGTAATTTTCTGTCTGTGGGTTATGATGACTTTTAAGTGTCCCAAGTCCTTTACTGGAAGGACACAACATTGATGGTTTCTTTCTCTGCAAACTTATATACACTCGAAGTGAGTTTCCTGTGATCACCAACATGGTCTGTTTGCTTACTCTTTCTCCATGGGTTTGCAGTTCCTTATTATATCCGAGTTTGAGAGGTGGTATGTTCTCTGTGTGTTGGATTCTTTGTTTTCGCTAGAACTGGTTTTACCTAAGACTTCATTCTTTGTTGATCAGAATCTGACCACTGGTAAGTTGTAGCCATGAGACATCCCATGTCATTCTATGCCTGATGTTTTCAAGACCTCATCTCTCATCCCATGCCTGTTCTCCTCAATTTTTATTGTAGTCATGTAGATAGTTCATCCTGCACGGATGAAATGCTTCCTATTATATATTAGTTAAAATCTCTATATAACAATAGATGATGCAATATACAGTTGTGCAAAGCTAAAACAAAGAAGATAATATTCATTATTACCTTTACAGAGTGCTGTTGCAGCTAAGCTAGCGCAATGCTCCAGGCAGCCCCAGCAAGGTCTGACGAATCCTGCTTGCATCGTTAGCATCATGCAAAGCCACTTACTAGCAATAGCAGCACCATGTTTACTAAGTTGCAAGGCTATCCAGAAAATACTAATTAATTTTTTTATTCCCATAGAAAAATTTCTGGTGTTGGAATGAGTTTTGGGAAGAATCACTTGTGGTGTCAGAGTGGAAGACAGAATATTATCTTTCTTTCAGGTCACACATTCTCAAGAGTTTTCCCAGGCTTTTTTCAAACTCTTACTCTCCCTGTCAGAGCCACTCTTTCACACTCTCAGCCCAGGCTCTCACGTGGGAGGCAAAATGTAGGAACCTGTTTGTAGGACACTGGCTGACCTGAGGGATCTGAGGCGCATACATCATGGGAGGAACAAATGGGCCTGTCCAAATGAGTAAAACAGCTCTGTTGATGGAAGCAGAAGCCATAGTTAGGCTCTTGTCTCACCTCGTCAGTCCCAGATTTAGGCTCTGTTTGTGTGCTCAGCACAAAGTGTAACCACATCGTGTGTGGAGACAGAAGGAACTTTCTTGCCTTGTGTACCACCATATGTCTGTGGCACAGGATCCAGACAAATCCAAATTAACTCAACTGTTCTTGCCCTGTTACTTTGGAATATTCAATTACAAAGCGTAGCAGTTGTAATTGTGTGAAGGATTTATGTATATTAGTTTAAAAGTCTTTATTATTTCTATAAGACAAAAATCTGTATTATTTCTCCTATCTAGAGACATATCTTGTCTGGAAATAATTAGAAGTTACAACTTAAGGGAACTGGTGCCATCGCTTCTCTTTTTTTTTTTTTTTTTTTGTAATAGAACTTTATTCAGAGGTATACTTTTTCTTTAGACTTGACAAAAAGAGAAAAAATGAATTTGGGTTGTTTGAAGAACAAAACAGGAAAAACTGTATTTTGTTATTTGCCATCTACTGGGAAAAATATCCACTTTTCCTCCTCTGAAATAAGCAAGTCTGGGTCCTAGAATGTTTTAGGTGTGCACA
The DNA here is from genome assembly GCA_013399095.1 of Psophia crepitans. Classification (NCBI taxonomy): domain Eukaryota; kingdom Metazoa; phylum Chordata; class Aves; order Gruiformes; family Psophiidae; genus Psophia; species Psophia crepitans. Next base: position 413,935 of record VWZZ01001335.1, on the reverse strand, counting down.
TGCATGCGAGGGAAAGGAGTAATTGGGTTATGTGGGAAGTAACAAGGTAATCTGAACTTTGCTTAATCAGAAGGTTGCTGTGTGCCTGGGAAATGACTCCAGCCTAGTAACAAAGACGAATTGCATCATTTAAAGTTCAAGATAACACTTAACTATATCTGTCATCAAATCATAAACTCAGCTGTAACGTGCCCCCTCTGTATGCATCGTGTGCAGAAGGCTGCATGCAGGAGACAGAGGCTTTATTCAGCTTAGGGGACTGTCTCAAATATTTTCATTCTTTGCACTGAAGTGTGGTCTCTTCTTAACCTTTTCCACAAGTGCAACAATTAGGTGCTTAATCTCTGACGTTGGACAGTCCTTAACAATGAAGTGCCTGCTTATGTTAAATGCCTCTTTCAGAAGTCAAAGATGGATATTCTGCTTTAACTTTTAAAGGTAGAAATTATGTTGGACCTACCTTTTAAAATCTTTTAGTGATCCTTCCAGTTGCTAACATGTATCTGTACACATCTTACATTCAAATGCAGAGAGTAAGTGCTCTTACTGCTTTTAGCTCAAGATATTTCATATTGCTCCTTTTGTAAAGCTTTTTCTTGGATTTCTAGTCTGTATTACCATTCATTTCATGGTTTCTCCATTTTGTTTTCAGTTTATGCATTTTGATTTTAGATTATTTTGATTGCAGAGCCTTACAAAGTTCTGAAATTGTGCTTCTTACCTATAATTTATACACCCAGACATGCTGTATTACAGAGATAAGTAGGGATTTTCTTTTAGTCACTTTTTAAAATATGATGAGAAAATATGGCAACTTCTTGTGATTTTCTTTCCATTATTTCTTATTAATTGCTTAGACTTTCTGAATGATACGCCTGTTCTTGGTGCTTATAATTGCATATCGATCTATTTATTTTTCAAAGTGACTTTAAAATAGAAGTTGCTGTGGAATACTGTGATGATGCTCAGTAAACTCATGTTGATAACTCCAAGGAAATTCTATAATTAAATTGATAGACATGACTAATAAGTAACAGAAAATACTGTATTCTCCATTTGTGTTTAAAAGTCGAAAAGAATTTTTGATACTAGATTTACGTGAAATGTTTGTAGTTACGGTTCTTCTATTTTGAATCTGCTTTAAATGTTATACCTTTGTTGCCATATAAGTAGTTGTGAATTATGGCTATCTGTCCTGGGAAAAAAAGAAGAAATTACGCAACTCATTGTAGAAACCGCATAAGGGAAGCATTCAACTGCTATTTATCATTCATCATCTTGTTGGGGAAAGAGAACAGTTAACTGAATAAAATCTGGTATTTTATATAACATCTGAAATGCAGTTGGCTGTATGATGCATATAGCAGAACATATGTTTCTTATAGTTTGAATACTTTTTACTGTAGGTATTTGTAAAAATTCTTGAAGTGAAGCTTACCTAGGGGGTAGTGGGTATTCTTCCAATTTTAAGCATTCCTTTCTTAGGGAGAAAAAAAAACATCCAAACAACAAACCAACCACAAAACCAGACCACAAAAAAAAGACAAACCTGTTTGTCCCAGGCTGGTGTACTGTACCAATAAAATATGATCTCCATTATAATAACCTACTTTATGAAGATTAAATGGTTTTGCAATTCAAACAAGGTAAAATTGGTTTAAAGCAAAATCAAACAGTAGTTTGCTAGTTTAGGATTTGAATAGTGGAATGAGAAATCTTTTTTTATATTGCTATTGTGCACTGGTCAGCTAAGAAGTAATTGCTTTTTATAAGGCAAATTTGCTTTTACTTTTCCAAGGTAATGAAATGAACCTGAAACATTTCCTTTGAAATCAAAGTCACTATCACTCAAATGTCACCAGCAGAATTCCATCATATAGTTTCAGCAAACACATAATGAGAAAGTAGTGCTTGGAAATGATTGACAGAATTCTATTAGAAAGCTTTACTACACATTCATCTATAATTATCTGTGTTGTAAATCAATACCAATTTGATTTTTTTTCATATTTATATGTTCCTACCGTGTACAGAAAGAGACAGCTGGAGGCTATTTGGAGAGGAGTAGCTTCAAGATAGAAGTTGGAAAAACTGCAAATGCATTGAAGGGAGATGCTCTGAATTTAATTTTAATTTTTTTTAGCACCTAATGAAATTCTGCGCAAAAAAGTGTGCTCATTGACACAAGAAGATCCTAAAATATAATATGCAAAATTATTCAAGGAAAAAAATAATCTAAGATTGAATCAAATCTTTAAACAGATATGCGTAAAGGTCTAACAAAGAAATTATTCCCAAGAGTAAAGATAGTCAGTTGCATAAAATCAAACCTTCTTAAGGGAAAAATTATGTCAAATATAGTTTAGCTTCTCCCCAGCTTAATTGTCTGTTCAGAATAGGTGACTTTATCAGTGGTCTGGGAAATGCTTTGTGGGGGAAGAAGGGCAAGGGATGCAAATTAAATCTCAGTGGGAGGGTTACATACTTTTAGCAAAGTAGAAAGATAGTGTAAGGAATGTTGCAGTAGGCCCATAAAGTAGAACAATTTTCAAGCCCATCCCAATGATTTGGATATATTTCTTTTTTAAACAGAACAGAGTGAGGGCTGTAAAGTAAAATGTGAATTAAACAAATGTGGTTTCATGCTAATGTAAAGCTATTACAGCATTATCATGGGAGACTGTATTTAGAGGGTATTCTAAAAGTTGCGTTACAACTGAGGAGGAAAACTAACAAATATGGCAACTAACTGCTATGGCAACACTGAAACCCAGGGGCACGACTCGTATGATTCGATATTTAGCATATTGGGGAAGACTTAAGTGGCAGAAGGGGAGGAGAACGATGCTTCATGCCAAATACCATTTTAGCCATTTGAATTAGCAATAGCTTGGGAAGTTTCCAGTGACAATGGATAAATTCTGCAAGAACTGAAGCACAAAATGGTAACAGTGGGTGTCTGCTTTGTAATGATCAAACCCAAGAACAGAATGACAGATCTGTAGAGTCTTGTTTATATGTAGCAAGAAAAAAAACCCCCAACTTTACTGTGGAGATTGTGAGAATTTTACATGAAGTTTTCATGCTAGAACCTGCATTCAACTAGTTTGAAAGAAATTTCAAAATGTCTGAGTATCCTAGAAGACAATTCCTGACTCAATAGCACATTGAATATTACTAATCAAAAATGTTAATTTGGAACTGATCCAGACTGAAAATGAAGACTCAGTCATAGCTTGGTAAAAAAATGTTTGACAGGATTCTGCTCCCTTAAGAAATTCTATCAAATGAATTAGAAGACACAATTAAATTGAGATAATAGTATGAAACTCGAGTCATGTAAAATATTCAGTGAATGATATAGAGAAACCTAATGCCACATTTGATACAGAAGACCTCCTTTTACTTTTGAAAAGAAGCAGCTCTTTTTTAGGGAGAGGTTAGATGTGACTCTACAATAGAAAATTAGGTTTAGCCAAAGTATAAGTACAGAAATAGAGTAAGAGTTAGGAATTGCAGAAAGCCAGATCATGGGAAAGAAAAGAACATCAACGCTGCAGCTTCAGATTTTTTTTTGTTAAATACCTATAGTCCAAACATAAAAAAAGCATCTAAGGCTGTCCTGGTTTCAGCTGA
>VWZZ01001335.1:390351-409957 GCA_013399095.1 Psophia crepitans | reverse complement strand
ACCGAGCGTTTATGTGGTGCCCAGCCAACGGCTGGAGTAAAACCACGACAGAGGGTTTTGCTTAAATGGTTGTAGTCTGATAATGGTGTTGAATCAAATTAATGTACTTGAAATAGTGAAATTAACCTGTTATGTTATATTGAACTGGAATATATGTGTGCAATTACCAAAACTCAGCTGAGGATGAACTAAATTAAGTCTGTATCACACTAGTGACTGATATTGCATTTAAAAATACATGGAAAGTAATATGTTAAGAAAAAGATGCATAAAAACATTGTGTGGCAAATAACTGAATGAATATAACAAATGTTATGAAAAAGGGAAGGGCATTCAAAAAACCACCTAATTTTCAAAGATTTCTTTTTAAGAAGATGTTCAAAGTTGGCATTTTCTAAGTGTGGGATTTTGGAGTGGGTTTGTGGTTTTTTTTTCAGAAAAATGAAAAACTTTTCAAGATATCAGAACGGAAGTAACACTTTTTCCAAGTGGTACGACCCAGTTTCAGAGTTTTCATCTTTATTTCAGTCCATGTAAAATGATGGGATGGTTGACAAAAAACTTGAATAATGAAGAATTGAAAGTGGGAAGTATAATTAATGACTCCTGAAAAGGCTTGATGGAAGATAGATCTTGCCATGTTGGCTTAGTATAATTTTTAATGTAATTTAGATTGGCTGATACAGGCAATGATGTTTTATGTGATAGATTCCTGTAAGCACTCAAGATCTTGGTTGAGAAAATGAAAGGATGCTAGGTCATATTGTGGGCTTTGAGTTATAAAGTGAATTCGTAAGTGAGGCATTTTAGCAAAGTTTAGGCTAGTAATAGATTTTTCATGCTATTATTTGGAACACTTCTCTCAGTGACCAGATAGAAACTATGAAACAATTAAAAGTTATAGTGCAGTGACAGAGGTATGTGGGGGAATAATGAATATTGATTACAATATTGTACTGATGCTGATCCATAGTCCGTTGAATGTCTACCACTAGTATGGTGTTATGGCCAAAGGATAATACATGGTTAGCTGTTGAAACAGAAAATCTCAATTAGAGATGTTATTTTCACTGCATTTGTCACTTTTATAATCAAAGTAGAATATTGTGTTCAGTTTTGGAGTCAACAGCTCAAAGATGCCAATAAATGGAGACAGGTTCATAAAGCCGTGACAGGATGGTAAGCATGCCTCTTGGTGAAGGGTAAAAGGTATTCCACAATGAGTGTTGGCAAAAAGAATGTTAGGGATCAACTTGACCAGTACGTAAGCATTTGCAGAGAAAACACATGCAAAATGCACAGTGCTTGGGATTTACTGTTACCTGAATATTTTTGCTTTACTTTAAATTTGCATTTTTGACAGAATAATTAGCCATCACAGAAACTACTAGGCGTTCCTCTTTTTTTCTTTTTTTTTCTTTTCCCTGTCACTGGTAATTTTGAAATTAGAACTGGATTACTTTTTTTGAGAAGATGCACCAGTGCGAAAGTTGGAAGTACTGGGACCTGTACTGTACACAAGACTGTGCCAGAGGACCATCGTGCCATTTATATTCCTATTTCAAAGCAAATTCTAAAGGATGTTATGCTAGTAATATCCTCCAGGACATTGGCAAAATACAACTCCAGTGTTCATTTAATAAAGGGCAATGAACCTTTGTACATGTCTGTAGTCTGTAGAATGGGTGGGAACCTGGAGAAGCAGAAGTGTGAGGCCTGATTCTCCCACATGGTGTTCCTTTTGTTAGAAAATGCTGTGTAGTCTTTTTGTTTCTGGGGTGCCAAAGAGTCTGGTTTGTTGAAGCTGTGTGTTGCCCAAAGAGAATGGTTGACTGGTGGTGGCATTATCCTCACTCTCCAAACACAGACTATGGCAGTGTGGAGCAAGAAGCATCTGATGAAACTGTGCTTGGGTAATGAGGAAGACCCACCTGTTCAGTGGTGCCCGTAGCTGAGCACTTTGTCCTATATAGAAATGAGTCCTTTCAGGGATAAAACAAGTAAGTTTCCTTGGGTGTTACTGTGGATTTGGGTGGGTCAAGTTCAGTGTGGTGGAAGTTCTCATGTGGGTGAATCTTCATATGATTCTGAAGTCTGTGAACAGTATACATGGTCTTTCTGAAGATTAAGGAAATTTCTGGAACCTTTCTATAAATGTCCTGATGCTTTTCCTCTGCCCCAACTGTGGCCATATCTCCTAGGGCAGATTTTCTTTTGGTGCTTATCTGAGGCCTATGAAAAGTAAAATGACATACTGATCCTACAGGAATTCACAGAGCTGTTTGCTTACTGGAATACTCTAGTTCGCAATTAAATCTCACTCAAATTATTTATCAAGCTTATTTTCATCCCTCTCACTTATATTTTGCAGGAAAAGGAAGACACAAATCTGGATCCTTTGAATAAATTTGCATTTCTTTCCAATAACTCAATGAAATAATGCAGATTTAAGCCATCTGTCCTCGCTGTCTGCAAGGACAGAAACTGTCTGAAATTCACCTCCAAGACAGTTGAAAAAGTGTCTTGTGCAACACCAAACCTCCCAGATTTTTCAATGGGGGAAATTTTTCTACTAGTGCATAGGTAAGACTTGTATTTTTTTCTTTCTAACGAGTAGTTGCAGTTAGACTGTTATGATTTGTCATGAGAGCATTTGAAGTCTTCTAGGAGAGTAGCTTTTTTCTTGGGCATTGTTCAAGAGAAGCGAACGAACCTTTTCTTGTGCTGTAAGGTAACTTTTTCGGTAGGCACGTATAAGAATACGGCAATAGAAGTGGTAAAACCTCACCTACAAGAAAAAGGTCTTGATTTCTGCAATAGAATATTTAACTGGGTTTATGGTAACTTGCATGTCCTCTGCCCTTGATAAAATTCCATGTGTATTTATATATCAGAAACCTGAAGCAAGCTTACTGGTGGATGTGGCACTTTGATCTGCAGGGCTTTGTTAGCCTATTTACATTTTGGTCTAACCATCTTGGGGATGAGAGAGCTGATATAATACTAAAACACTGGAGTGGTGAGTCAAATGAAAACTAAAATAGTTTCCAAAACTATGAATTTCTAGAAACTTTGCATAGCTGAAAGTTTTTACTTCAAATTGTATTTACAAAACTGTTTAATAAATACTCAAGGAGACATGCAATTATAGTATATTATCATTATCAACATTGAGTAAATTAAGAAAACATCTTCAACTTAGAGGATGCTACAGCTTCTGTTGTTAGGATATGTCACAACTGATTTTTCTAATTAGAAGGGTACATGACAAATTGATACAACGCATAAATTGGATTGACTCATAAGTAGCTGATATTTTTAATTGTTTAGTATTAAGGAAATGATGCTATCGAAAGGTAAAAATATCAGACTGTACTTAAACTGAAAACCATTTCTGTCATGTAGAAGTGTGTTTAATGCATGGTGCTGAAAGCTCAAGTATTCTTTTTTTGATGGTGTGATTTACACTAAGTTGGTTTCACGATGAAAATTATTGGCTACTTTCAGTAATATGTATTTCCCATAACTGCTTTTAGTCTGGCAGGAACAGTCATGCTCTTTAAAAGTGAAGATGATTTCCTTTTCATACTTTGAAATCTGCAAGTCTTTCATAGATCAAAAAAATCCCAAACGACCAACCAACCAAATAAAACCTGCTTGCTAGAATTAGGCCTTTTGCAGTAGATAGCCATCAGGGATATTTTTGTTAAACATATGGGATTCCCACTTAAGCTTTTCTTTGTTGCCTAACCGATAGGCAGAACAGCTATGCAGTGGGGCTTGAACCACCATGCCATGGCACTTTGTAATGGCGGTTATGTTTGGGCACGCTTGGAGCTGCATGTGGTTCTTCTGGGTCAGTAATATGCTGTCAGTGCGCTCTCTTCAGGTGTAAATATGGTGGAAGGAATGAGGCAGTGAAGAAAACAGATGCAGAAAATAAAGCACCTGACTCATTTGCCAGGTTTATTTTCTGAAGTCAGTTGTTGAAACTGTTAAAAAAAGACATTTAAGGTGGGATTTGTGAAACACGTTTCTGAAGTGAAGGAAGTGTGCAGGATGGATTCCTCACAGTACTGCCCTTCATCAAGGGGTTCACTTATGATTTTAGTCAGTCAGTTTGGATAATTTAGATGCAGTTCATGTCACGTTCAGTGTGAGGCTCCATCTGTGTATAAATGGATCTGATTTAAATGAAGCTTTATTTTGTTTTGATCTTACAGAAATCTGCATTGCAGGTAATATCAATATAAAAATATTTAAAGATACCGTGAAAGTGATTGGATCTATGTTTTCTACTAAAACTAGAGCATTAATCACAAACTAGGTCAGGATTTTAGTACAATGTACCAGTTCCTCAAAAGAAACAGTAATGTGTTTTGCAACTCAATAGGCTCTTTGTGCACAAATAGTAACGTACAGCAGAGATTGGCATCGCCACCTTTCCGTTCGGTCTGCATCCTTTTGTTTACAAAGGAAAGAAACAAGCAACAGAGTAATGCAGGATAAAGGCATTAGGAAGTTTGGGCCTACTTTGTGATAGTTTGATTTCCCCATAATGCTGGGGGGGTTGTATGTAACGTATCACTGCCTGTGTGTGATTTCTTACTGTTTTCCACCTTGTGGAATACCATGATATTGATGTGGTATTGAGGGAAGAGCTAGAAGGTTATTTTATAGTTAGTTTAACACTTGTATGGTACTTTTACTGTTAATGAAAGACATTGTTTCCTTTTAAAGCCTTTTAAGTTTGTGTGTCTTATAATTGTATTCTGATCAAATTTAATTTTGATATATATTTCAAGGTGCAGGGGTGTATTTTTTTGCCCCTGTAGGTAGGAATGGCTAGTGACACTTCCTGTCTGTGGTATACTATCCTATGCTTATGTTGTGTTGATGTAACTATTGACTTTGGAGTATAGCAATAGTATGAGTCCTAGCTTTTTGATGTTTAGTCTCAGAAAGGGCAGAATGAGAAACAGGGGTGCTTGCCAAGCATCACAAAGAAAGAAGGAACAGCTACAGTAAAAACAGCTCCTGTGCAATCCTGCCGTTATCAGAAGAGAGAATGAAGCCTGCCTTTGGCAAAGACAGGGCCGTATGCTACCCGTGTGGCTCTTACGTTGTCACTGTATCCTTGTCCTTCTCTTCACTGACTGAATTGTCTAAAATAGGCCTGAATCAGATGAGAAAATTTCTAGCATGAGAAGTTAAATAGTCTTTCTTGTGGCTTACCGTTCTCTCTTGTGCTAGTATGAAAATAGAGGAAACTCGGGTCTTTCTTCCTTTGGTTGCCTTCTTCATTTGACAAGTTCATCCAAAATCCAGTGACTTTGAGTATTTTACCTTTCTTGCCAGCTGTTAAACTATTCCGTAGGTCTAGCAAAAACATTGTGTGTTGTATTGATTAATCCAATGATATTTCCTATACTCTCTATTAACCTGATATTTGCTTCAGTCTGAAGATACTGTTCATGTGCTCTGTGAGAGAGAATAAGGAAGTTAAAATCAGCTTTACCACCAACTTTTAGGTAGTTCTATTTTTACTTCCCTTGCTATGCTTTACATATTTACCCACTGTATTGCATTGAATCACCAGAACTATCACCCCACGCTTTTTTTTTTTAACGGAGAGGAATTTCTGGTAGGAGAAAGTTGGAAGATGGTTCGGTAAATATCCATTTTGATTTCATATCCTAACCTTTAGGAAGGTTAAGAAGGAAACTGAAAAATCAGATATAACTTTCTGAACAGAATGCATGTTACAGTTGTATTTACTAAAATGCTGCAAAGAATTTCTGTAGGTTTACTTTGCTCTTAAAAAAACCAAACAACAAAACAAAACCCATAAAAAAAAAATTTCATGGTTACTGCATGACCTTGTATCTATGAAAGTCAATGCTGATTACGCCATAGTTGAGAAATAAGATCTCTCTTTCTAAAGGGTGCTATAATATTGTCTGGTTTAAAATGATGTTTGTAAAATATACTTTAACCATGTATGTACAATTACTTCTTTTTTGCCTATAAAGTATTAATTTCACACTTTGATGTTAATTTTGTAAAGTATTAAATAAACTCTGGTTTATTTCACTACATGTGGAATAAGCTAGCTTTAACTCTTCCACAGATAAGTACAAAGGCAATAACCCAGTGCAGGTAGAAAAGTGTGTGAAATAACAGTTCATGAAATAATAGTGCAAGGTTCTAGCAGAAGCGATCTGATTCATTAACATGTTTCCCAAATATTTAGATGCTTCTTTTTCAAAGGAAGAATTAAAACATCAGTGATGTGCTGCCATAAGGATAGAAGACTCTTCCCCTCTCTATGTTGCCTAATGCTGCAATCTGAATCAGCTCGTTTCATGGAGTAATCCATCATGTTGATTTACAAGTGCTGCTACCGTCTGTATCGTGCTAATAGAAAGCTCATGGCATCTGTCCTTGCGCTGAAAGCAAGCCAGCAGCATAAAACACATGATTATTAGATGATGTACAATCAGTGGATAAGGCGGGGGAAGGTTGGACAAGATTCTGGACAGTTTCTGGATCCTAGTCAACGAGCTGGAATTACTTGATTCTTTTTTCATGTCTGTCTTCTCCTGGGCAAGACTGTGCAACTCCTTAATGTTCACATTGTTCGCAGTGTACTGCATGTTCTTGGCTGCATCACAAACCAAGCAGGAAAATTCCTAATTGGTTGGTTGTTTCTTTCCTACCGCTATGTGTGTTTCTGCTTTGCGCACAGGCCCAGCTAACACTGCCATGGTTAGCTCTAGCCTCTTCGCTAATCAATGTGAAGATGGATGAGAGATGTTGTGCAGACTCCTCCTTTGAATCCAGCTAATTTCTACTTCCTACTGGCTTAATGAATGGAGAATTTGATTCCTGAAATGAAGAATTTGATTTTACCACCTCAAAAGAAAACCTTTTTCAAATCTCTCTCCTTCTGCTCCCCTTGTGGATTTTTTTTTCCTCCTAAATTCAAGATCATAGTATCTTTTAGGGAAATGGGAAGCTGCATTTTACTTGTTTCTCTTCTGTTGTTTCTCCACTTTTATTTCCATAAAAGCCTCTAATTTTTAAGTTGGAGCATATTTGGTTTTTTCCAGATCTATTCAGAAAAGCCTTTTGCAAAGAACATTGTGCAAAATAACATTTTAGAGGACCTTATTTTAAGTTTCTTTTAAGGGACCAAGGCCATTATTCACTTCTGGCTTCTGAATGATACCTATTTGATACAGTGAGAGCAGAGGCTCCATTAGACCCTAAAGTGAGAGCATCATTGTTCAAAGTTCTGTCTATTCCTTCATAACCAGTCCTGATGCAGTATGTCCCTTTGGTAAATAAATGGCAGGATTAAAATATGTTTAATTCTTCTTTGTGTAACCCATATTTGCAGAAAAGTCAGAACTGTTTGCTGCCTCTTTGGGAACTGTAAACTGAGAGAGCTTGATACCCTAGCATATGCCTGGATGAGTGCAAGGCATCTAAGAATTGTTGAATATCATAATGACCTCTTAACTAAGAAAGTGTCCTTCTATTTTAGGCATTTCTTGTGTGGACAGGCACACTTTGGACGTGGATTTTTGGATGATCACTGGTGTCAGCATCCGATTTCTGTAGCTTCAGCTTAAGCGATGTGTTTCGAGTGATCTTTGAGTGTTTTGATTCAACTAAATAATGTTAAATGTCTGTTTCTTGTAGTAGGCTGTAAAATGGGATGGTCTCGAGATCTGATGGGTTAGTAGAATTTATAGTCTCCTACTGTTCCTAGGAGCAGCAGTGAACTGCAGCCCATGGGATTCCCTTTTCCAAGTAGCACTTTTTGGTGGCTTCTCCCTCGCTGTTTGTGATCAACAAGAAATGCTGCAAGTGGGATGACATCTGGCAGTACCAGTGGCAAAAATCCTGGGATAAACACGACCAACTGTGACACAGAGATTTCTTAATAATGTATGCCGTGGCGGTGCTGTAGTCTGTAAAAACTTAAGCAATTTCAGATAGCTGACAGCTTGTTTAATCTAGATTCCCTTTTTCTGGGAATTAATTTGTGTAGTCCCATGATGAGGAAATGTCTTGTTTTGCAGAGACTAGTCTGCTAAAAATATCTGCAACTTCTATAGCAACAGGACGGAAACTTCAGGAGATGAGTTCCTTTCAATTTCAAGTATAAATTGAATTTACTCATTGAAGTTACAAGTGTCATGTTCTGTAACAAAATCTGCGCTTTGGATTTCTGTCCAACAGCCAGGGAGTACTTAATTCTTTACAACATAAACAAGTAAACCTAAAGACAGCAAAATTATTTTGGTTTTTTGAGGTTTTTTTGGTTTGGGTTTTTTTTGGGGGGGGAAGGTAGATGTTTGTCTGCCCTCATCTGTCTCGTTATCTCAACTTTCTTGAGAATTCTTGGACCAGTTGATCAGTTAATTTTATGGTAGGAATCGACTAAAGCATGTGTGTATTCCTCATGTAGTATTCTGAAAACATGACCAGAAATAGAGTACAATTAAAGTCAAATGCAGGAGCTCAGCAAGCAGTTCATTATATTTTGGGAAATACTCTTAGTAAACTGCCAAAGGCCAGGATCACACTGGGGCTCTGTAACTCACTTTTCTACTGAAGCTGAGAAATCTCAAGCTGCAACTAAAGACTGAAGTTAAAGCATTGGAACTTTTTTCTTTCATATTGAAATACTTTGGATTCTTTTGAAGGAAATCATCTTGATCCTTTTAATTAAAAAAACCCCAATCATTTCAGTTTTCTTTTCCATGACAAGTTTCAGAACTAATACAAACGTTGAGTTGTTCTCAGGAATGAAATTGTACTTTTTAACCTTCCTTGTGTTTCAGCCTTCCATTTTTGGATAAAGCCATGCAGAGATGTGTGAAGGTAATCTGTCATCTGTCAGATGCTATTTACTAATTTTGGCAGGACAATGTATTAAAGTGGCTCAGTTAACATTAAGATACAGGGCATATATATATATAGGAAGGCTAAAGGAGATGGTACATGACTCCAACTGGATTGAATGGCAGAAGAAAATTAAGCGTCTTACCTCTGAACTCTGTCCTGCAATGCTGCAAATAAAAGGGGAGGCCAGAATTGTTTTGGGCTTTTGGAACTATTCCCAAGGCTCAGGTTATTCTGAAAATTATGAAAAGATTGCTACAAGTAACAGTCTTAGGTAAAAATGGGTACTGCAGTAAGGTATCATCAATAGCTACTGGGATCTGGCACATTAAAATCGTTATTGGAATCCTAATTAATTTACCTTCATTTAATTTGTGAATTAGCAAGCTTGAAAACAAACTTGAACATCTCCTGCATGTCATTAAGTTAGATTGCTAAAAGGAGGAAAGATGCTTTTGGATAGAAAACATATACTTATTAGGTACATGTGTTTTAAGGAACATGAGCACTAAATATGAATGTGACTTGTTCTCTTGTACTTTTTTGAAGAATAACTACTTACCCAAGTTTTATTGTAATATATCTTGTAATTTTATATTCCATTATCAAGTTTAAATAATGAGTGGCAAAAAATATAACAGTTTAGATCTCTCTATATTTGTTTGGATCACAGTAAATAAAGTAACTCATTCTTTGGTTTATTATATGTTCCTATTGACAAACTTTACCTTATTAGACAATATCTGGAATGTTGCAAAGCCTGAAAAATGTATGAAAAGATGTATGATGAAATCGCCCTGCTTCCTTTATCACTCTTAAATTTTGATTCAAGTGGCTGGCATCACTGCAGTTCTTTTGGGGTCAAAATATTAAAAAATAAATCTACGCCACTGATTGCAGATCTACCTTATCTGAATGCCTGGGTTCTGTTACTTCACACTTCAAACCAAACAGCTCCACCTATCTTGCATCTCTTCGTAAAGCCATGTTCTGTTGCTAAATGACAATTTTTGAAGAGGAGCACGACTTAACCTAGGAAACTCATGTGTGGTTGTTGTTTAATGAGCTTGAAAACTCTACTTGCTTAAAGCTTTTTTTGGAAGAAAGAACATAAGTTCTAAAATTTCCCTTTTGAAAGTCTATAAAGTTTTGGGGGTTTCTTGTGACGTAAATAAAAGGCGTATTTGGCAAAGCGGGTATTTGATATACTTAAGAAGAAAGTTGTACCTCAAAGCATTTTATGTAGATATTTTCAAAGATGTCTTACAGGGTATTTAAGATGGTATTTTAAAAATTGTGTGGGAGCAGGCTGCCATATTTCCATAGGCACATGTGACAGCCCCAAACGAATGTCCATAATCCTGAGTTCTATCAAGTATAACGGTAGTGGTCTAAGTAGCATTATGTACAGAATTTGGGCTTTTGTTTAGAGAGAACTTGGACAATATTTTGCTGAAGCTGCAAATATTTTACATAATAGGTGTTCACAGAATATACTTAAGAATAACAGATATGAAATATAACAAATCTTGTTTTCTGAAGAAGTGCTCTTGTTTCAGGATCATAGAGTTGAAACTTTGGGGTGAGGGTTTTTCTCTTTTTTTTTTTTTTTTTTTTTTTTTTCTAAATTTGGTGCATGAAAGGGCATGTGAAGACAAGATAATCCATAAATAATGCTAAGGTCCTAGGCAGCCTGCCATTCTGACAGCATATTTTATAAACAACCATAAATAGCACTCACTGCAGCATATCAGAGACAATTATACCATGCCAGCAGCACCATTGTTCTGATTTACTGGGGGTTTTGAGGAAAAGAAATACTCACCTCTCACACCAAACTGCAAAGCTTTAATATGGTTGATTTATTTTTTTTTTTTTTCCTCAGGCTTTATTATGTTTGGCTCTTGTTTTCTGTGATTTTTCTGCTTGTTTTGTGTTTCAAAATACAGACANTGCCAGCAGCACCATTGTTCTGATTTACTGGGGGTTTTGAGGAAAAGAAATACTCCCCTCTCACCCCAAACTGCAAAGCTTTAATATGGTTGATTTATTTTTTTTTTTTTTTCCTCAGGCTTTATTATGTTTGGCTCTTGTTTTCTGTGATTTTTCTGCTTGTTTTGTGTTTCAAAATACAGACAAGAGCGAACTTGGTGGGGGGGGTGGGGTGTTTGCTTTAGGGTTTTGTTTGTTTTTTGAGGGGAGGTGGTGTGGAATCGAAATGCCTGAATGGCTGAAAGCGTAGGTGCAAATCCTGTACTACTGCTAAGTAAGAATAGTGCTCTTATGAGAAGAGTCTAACGGTTTTTCTTCTGGCTCTTATTAGCAAAATACTTTTTTTTTTGAAAGTGTCTCAAGGAGCAGTAGCAAAATAACATAGGATTAGAAGGATAATGGGAAAGTGTCTGAGCCTGAGGACAGAAGGATTCCCGAGAAAAGGTTCTTAGGTGCATTTCTGTGATGCACTACAGAGAGGCCTGGGTGCCTTTCTAGAGGCGAAGTGATGTGTGATATGAATAGCGCAGTAGATTGGCTGGGAGGTTCTGCAGCAGCAGGTGCCATGTAGCTTCCTTGGAAAAGGAATGACCCTGGGAATGTTTTCTAATAAATGTTGGATTATGTAGGGCACAAATTCCTATTGGAACTTAGTAGAAATTGGAGCAAACAAGAGTCGGGAACCTTAATATTTTTCAACTGTAAGTAGAAATGGTATAGGTATAGCCATGGAAATTTAAGAGGTCAAAGTTCTTAACCCACTTGCTTATTAAGCATCCTACAACACTTCTTAACAAGAGAAAGCTTGACCTGATAGTCTGGCCAGAACATAAGTTTAAACAATTGATTTGATCTGCTTCCAATTCCAGAGTGATGTTGTCTTTGGCCGAAGTTTTGAAAAGCTCTTTAATGTCATACATAATTTAAAAAGCTATTTCAATTATTTTATCAATGCTTATAAATATCTAAAGGGCAGGTGTCAAGAGGATGGGTCCAGACTCTCCTCAGTGGTGCCCAGTGACAGCAATGGGCACAAACTGGAACACAGGAATTTCCACCTGAACGTGAGGAGAAACTTCTTTACTCTGAGGGTGATTGAGCACTGGCACAGGCTGCCCAGAGAGGTTGTGGAGTCTCCTTCTCTGGAGACATTCAAAAACCTGCCTGGACATGATCCTGTGTGACCTGCTCTAGGTGATCCTGTCTAACAGGGGTTGGACTTCCAATTCTTGCCATTCTGTGATTCTGTCTTTCTCAGGTGAATTAACTGTATTTTATAGTTTGCAAACATTTTGAAAAAGGGTTTTTGAAAACTGAAGAGTTTTATCTAACGCCACTGTATTTCAAAGATGATGATATTCTTCTGGAGTAAAAAAAGATACAGCATTATTTAGCTAGCCCACAGCATGCAAAACTTAGAAAGCAGAATTTAATGTTTTATGGACACTTTTGACAAAACAACATAATCTTCTGTCTTGCAGGAAGCACCTGGCAGTAAGAAGTATAGTTAAGCAAATTAAGGCAAAGAGATAGTTACTAGATGGTAGCCGTCTGGAGTAGGAAGCTATATTGCATGGGAAGTCTAATAAGATGAATTTTGTGTGTAATGGATAGCAGGTTACTCTAAACTGTTTTGTACAAAAGTGCCTGTATTTTCTGAAGTTGGAGCATTATTGTAAATATAAAACAATTATTTCACTTTGTAAATCAATAATCATAAAACATTTCCTTGCAAATATTGTTTACCACTTGCTAAATGTGTTGATTTCTTCCTAATTATTTATTTTACACCCACTTCAGATTTCTCCAGTTCCAATAAAATATTTGGGATATAGGCTGATTAGAATAAAGAGCTACTAAAAATACTGTTTGAGGAATGATGGTGCTGGAAGTTTGTTTGACCAATGAAATGGGACAGATTCACCTACTTCATAAAGAGGAATCCTAGATAATAACCAAAGTGCACTTTGGGCTTGTTCTTTTGTATTCTTCTGTGATTACAAAAGAAACCATCAGTTCTTCTGATAAGTAAAAGGCTTGGCTGTTTCCTTGCCTTCACAGGCTCTTTGTTTACAGGCAGACCAATATAAACTGGCAATATGCAGGATTTATTTTTTTTTTTAAACTCACAGGATTTATGATTAAAGAGCTTGTGCTGTACTTTTTTCCCCCCTCATTCTGCGTGGTGCTTTGTGCACTAGAAAGCTAACTTCCAATTGTGCAAGATATTCCCGTGGGATTTTTCTGGTGTACTCAGTGTTTAATCTTTTATAAGGCTCTTCCAGCAGATGGCTTCTGCGTTGTGCATATTCACTGTAATTTCTATGAACACAAACTTTTAATCACTTATTTCTGAAACAAATCCAGAGTTCCAGACCACTTTCTATTGAAGCTTCTAGTTCAAGGAGGTTTTTGACAATTTTTTGCTTCCCAAATGGCTCTCTGTCTGTTAAAGTCCAGGAACTGACCTTCTGTTGAAATAAAATCCCATCCAGATGTAATTCAGCTGAAGATTAGTTGTCAGAAGTAGCTGAATGGAATCCAGCCCTCACTGGATTTGCTGGTTCCCTGGACTACATCTAGGTAAACTAATTCAGATTGGGTGAGATTCACTAGGTCAAAAATAATAATAAAAAATTTAGGCAGACATTGTCATTCTCTGTAGAATCTCAAAATCCAAATCTGAAACCCATACTGCTAAAAATTATTTAGTGGGTATTAAAATTGATACTAGGAAACCTTAGGAAAAGGATGTGATTTATGTAGTGATACAAAAAAGAAACATTCTTTCTTATGGCCTCCTAATACCTTCTTTATCTTTTCTTTCTTTTTTTTTTTTAACTTTCCCTGATTATGGCAGATGATTCAGGGAAAAATGATTCTAAAAACAATCTCTTTTTGTTATAGTGAAGTGAATGATGTTCTAGTGAAAATTATGTGTTAAGGTATGGTGTTGCCTAGCAAAAATGTCAGAACTGCCTGTGGCAAGTGCAAATCATTGAAGAAATTTATTGTAATTTTTTTGACAGATGAATTCCAGAGAAGAGAAGAAATACTAAAGAGGAAAAGAAGAGAATCAAGTGTGTCTTGACACAGCACTGTATTCTGGCTCAGGCATTTGCTCAGACCCAGGGTTACTTGACTGATGTTTAATTAGGGGTTAAAAAACCTACTAATACGTTTTAAAACAATGCCTGGGAATGGATAATTGTCTCCATTCCATATTTGAAAACATAAGGAGTGCTTTTTAGATTCATGTGACTCTGACTTTTGTTATGTGCCATAGCTGCTTGCGGCAAGCAGCAGACCTCTGCTCTGGCTGTGAAACGGGATGCAAAATACCAAGCAGGCACCGGTCAGTACGTGGCACGGCACGGGTGCTATATGTGGAGACACAAACTTCGATCCCAGAGTAGGGTGGCTGTGTTAGAGCGGACGTTTTGACATGTAGATGTAGCTGGGTTGGTTTGTGGCTGGCAGCAGCTCAGGTGTTCCTTTGCTTGTCTTCATCACATGATGCAGGTGGGCATCAGAGAGAGGTTTTTGGGCATAGTTTCTTTGGTAATAATTTGGACTGAGCTCATTGACTTTGTATCGTAGGAGCGTTTACATAACCAGAACAACCCTGAAACATGAACCTTGTATTGGCTGTGCTCATCCAGGAATTTCCATTTATTTGGTTCAGAGACTTGCTGTTTGAGTCTTGTGTTCAGTACTTCTGCACCATTTTAATGATTCTGCTGAGAACCTGGCTCACCTGAATGAGTGTAACGGAGAAGTCTAGTTCAGTAGTTGTGAATATCAGGTAATAACCCTGCTATCCTGAAAGTTGTTCAGGGAAAATTGTTGCCTTATGGTTATTATTTATTGACAACAGGGAGGTTCAGGACTGAAAATATTTTGAGCTCCAGAGAGCCAGTCAATCACTCACCTGTTGGTTAAAGACAGATGATATGTATAGGTGACATGCTGCATATACCTCTTGGGTAGCAGGATTCAGAGGTACCTGTCATGTCTGGTCGTAATATACAGACAAGTGAAAGTTGTGTGATTCTTTTTTTTTTTTTTCCCTTCCATGTGTCAGCCTTAATAATTTAAACTATTAACACAATTGTCTTTTTAGTATTGTACTGATGTTTGCAATACAGTACAATCTCAGGATGACTTTTGTGTGATTTTGGGTGCAATTTAAGTTAGATAAATAAATAAAGCTGTACTTGGAAATACATCTAAATGTAGTCTTTTGTAATGTTAATATTCGTATACTAATGACTAAGCAGGAGATATAGTTTATTATAAGCATGTACATTACTGGCAATATTATTAGAGACATTAAACTCTGTTGGTAAAATGGAATAAATTAAATTAAAGTGTTCAGTTTTCCTTATGTGCTCAAACTCCAAATTTAGTATGTTTTAATGCCTTTTTAAATTTTGTCGCTGTTAATATTGCTGAAGTCAAAGTAGTATAAACATCAAATTATGCTCATTTACCCGTGTTAATAAAACCTAAATGCATTCACGTTGTGGTAGGGCTGCAATAACTATGTATGCTAGCAGTAATTTTTTCCTTACTAATTATCGGTTTTTTTATTATAAAGATTTAAGACGATCTTGCCCGTTGACATATTTTATTTATGACAGAACTTTTCCGTATTCAAAACTGGATGCAAACTTCTTAGAATAATGTATTATTGTTATTTTATCCCAGGAAATAGGATAAGAAAAATTTGTGAAAGTTTGGTATTTTAAATGTGTTTTTGAAAACTGAAATTCTTAGTAGAGCAGTAAAATTACAGTACTGATAGAATCATACTTAATGTCAATCTTTTAAAGTTTATTTCTGCTTTTTCAGCTACTTTTGCTTAATAGCGTGAATAGAGTTTGATATTTTGCTAGTTTTTCAAGAGCTACATATACAAGTGTATCTAGCTTTTTTAAATTTTTAGTGGGTTAAGTGGGATCATGAAGTAGAAGGTAGAAAAGGAATTCTGTAATCTTATCCAGACTATCCAGGGTTGTGTTTTTTATTTTTACACTAGTGTCAGAGGATTCTATTTTTCAGAAAAACTCTGCAAGAGAGTGGAGCTGGCAAGGTGTGGCAGTAGAAAACAGAAGAGAATGGCTAAAATGTACTTGTATTAGACAAATACAATTATTTTTTGCTTCTATGTATATTGGGTAACTGCGTTGCACAGCAAACTTGAAATTTGTGTTACTTTTAGTCCTGTTCTAGTTTTGGGTACAGAAAAGCTCTTTCAAAGAATCAGGAGGTGCTTGTAGCAAGTTAGTAGGTGGTTTCTTGCTGCCCTCCCACCCTCCAACTTCTTTTAGGTGTCCTTATCCTGGTTTACAGAATTTGTGGATAATCTGGGACATCAGTATTATCTATGATGATGTAATGTGAGATTCCTTTCTATTGCTAAACTCCACTGAATCTTGGAAGAAGTGTTTTTCCAATTTAGTGTTGCTTTCATGCAGCATGTTCTATGGTTCAGAAACTTTTACTGGTGCCTGCCATTGCATGATCTGAATGTTGTTGCTCTGTTATTCCTGTCCCCTTTAACATCTTACCAGCTTAAATGTATAGAGGCCAAGAAGGCTTTTGAGGGTTTAAAACCTCGTACAGCTCTGTAGAGGAGAGAAAACCCGCACTAGGATGCGTTTTCTTACTGAATTTGGGGAAGGCACAGGGAAAACTATCTTTTCTCTGAGTACTTAAAAATAAAATATGTATGCAGGTTTCTATGCAAAATGGTGAGAATCAAAGTACTGATGCAGGAAATAGCTTGAAAGAGAAGGATGCTGATAATTGAGTCTGTAAGGCTGAAATTGAAGGATTTAAAGGATCACCAAGACCAAAGCAAGATGTGACCGTGGCCCTGTCTAAAGCACTCTCCTATCCAGTGGGTGCTTTGTCCCAAACGACGGTCTCTTCTCAGGGGAGTAAAAAGTTAAAGACCTTATGATCCTGTTTAATGAAACATTGAGAATTTTTAAAGCAAATCCTTTAATGCTTGTTGCATTTTATATATAATCTATAAATGAATTAATACTTTCCGAGCTGTAACAAACAAAGGTGAATTGATGAAGTATTTAAAAGGAGTTTACTGTTTGAAAGTGTGTGTGTTAAAATCATACTAGCAAGTGTAGCTCTATAACACCAGGACTGGAAAGACTGCACCTTCACTTTGTGCTATCCGGGGGATATTTTAAAACACAGTGATTAACAAATCATGTGGAAATTCTGAATTATCAAAATACTAAATATGCATATGGTATTTAATCACTTCTGAATTGGATAGAAAAGGTCCTTTTTATCACAAAGGGGCTGATTTGGTAATTTTGGAAATGTTATGATGTTTGAGATACAGATCTATGAGAACAAGCTACCTGCCAAACGAAATGTTCCAAAATCACTCTACAGAAGCTGCCAGCAAACAACAGCTTAATATATGCACGATATTTACGAAGGAATTCATTTTCAAACATCAGGCAATTTCTTAGATCAAAATTTAGCCAAATGTGATTATGGAATTGATGTTTTATAATCAACCTATAATTGTGTATGTAGAAATTAATTATGTTTGTGTATTTGCTCAGTGCTTAGAGATTGTTATAAACTACCTTATTGATTATGACCTGCCTCATAATAGGTGCTTATGTTAAAGGGTGGGTTTTAATTATACTGCATCCTTAAAAGTAACACTGTGGTTTGCAGCAACTGCAGGAATTTTGAGCTTAACTTTACAACTGATGTTTCTGAGTTCTATAATTGTTTGTTTTTTGCTGATTTTGAAAATTGCATTGCCTATAAAAATCAATCACCAGATGAAGTAATGGCCTTGCATGGTGAAAAAGAAATGTGAGCCTTGCTCAGACCTGTGCGGGTTGTCATGGGGCAAGACTAGGCAGGAACAGGCAAGCACACAGAGAAGTTATGCTGCTCAGTTTTGATCCAGAATTCTTGGGAGTCATAGAGTTTTCAGTGTTTGTGCTGCGCTCCTGAATGATGGCCTGTGATTCACTCACTGTGAAGAGGGGATTAGAAGCTCAGCATCATTGCTGTTGCCAGTGGAAGGCCATAGGTTTGTGTTGTCCTGGAGAGCAGAGCCCCAAGGGCTGTCTGGGCTTGTGTTGGCTGGAACTAGTTGGGACTTGTTTTCCCATGTCCAGCAGCCTCATGCTTGTGGCCTCACTGGCTGTGGCTTCAGCTCTGTGAGTCTCAGAGATGGGAAAGGGCTGGCAGCCCTGGGATGTTGGTGCACCACAGCTCTGGGGTCAGTGGGTGACAACCCACATCCTGGTGTCAGCTGGAGCTGGGGGAGCACATGGGCAGTTGCCACGCAGTGCCCAGCATCCAGTGGGAAGAGGGCAGGAACTGGCAAGATGTGTAAAAAGTAACCAAGTGTAACCAAGACTTCCATTCCCAAGGAAACGACCTTCTGTCCCTCCTTACCTGCCCCTTCCCCCATCCTGTGAACACCGTACTCATGCTGGCAAAGTTCTCGGCATACTGGTGACTCACCTGGCTGAGCACAGGGGTGGTCAGCCTGTGTGGTGCTCTGTGTTATTTTTCTAGCAGAACTTGAAGCAGCTTGATTAAGTGTGGGTCAGGCAGGTCAGCAAAAGCTCTAGTTGTAACATTATGGTATAGTAGACATGCTTTAATGTAACTAATTTCTCTTTTTATTCTCTAAGCATTGCCTGAAACTTATAGGACATACTCGCAGCATAGAGTGGCAGGGTGAACATACTACCTTGGATGTCTGAAAGGGGAAAAGTTCTGTTAGGATGACAGATCATATCTTAAGTCATGCTTTAGCCTTATGTTGAAAACTTTCTCCAACTCTTGAAATTGAATTTTTTTCCATTCTGGCTTATGGAGGATTAACTTTAAAGTAACTACTTGGATATACAACTCCCCAATGAGTTAAATATGCACATGGGGGTTCTTATGGCATACAGAATGCTCTCAACAGAAGTGCCAAAGGCTTTAATGGCATGCAGGGTACACATTATACTCTTAATAGCTATTCTGTGCTGCTGCGGACAGATGCTTCTCTGTAGTTTCTGACTGAGGAAAATTTATTTTGGTAAGAAACGTCCAGGTTTATCACTTGGTGTCCTTCCTCAAGTAGCAGTTCTGTCTCTTCCCTGAACATACATTCCTTAGAACAAATATCTTGTGTGTGTTGATAAGTTTTAACCATTTAAAGGACGATTGTGACAGCTGACAGTAGAAGCATCAACTTTTGGTCTAGCATCAAAAGTCATAATCAATTGAAAACTTAAAGTAATTCACAAGGTCAGTGCAAGAATTGATTTATTGTTTGAAGAATGCGTTGAAATGTCTGAGTTTGTGCTTTTAGGAGGATCAGGTCTCATAACTGCTGTTTTATCAGGTGAATTTGTGTTCAGATATGACAGATCTCAAGTGAAATTTCAGAATGTTGTTTAAGCACCTGCTTAAAAAAGAGTATTTCTCAAATAGGTATGCTTTTCTAAATGACCTTGCATGGTGTTTAATGCAGAAAGGAAGAGGGAATAATTTCTGTTTTTAAGACTTGAAATTTTGGGAGACTTCCTCACTGATCGCTCGTGTGTGCAAGAAAATGAAGGATCCACCTTCCTTTGCATTGCTGTGATTCAGACATGTCAGTCTGTATGTGGGTATGTATTTATTCTTTTTTTTTTTT
>VWZZ01001335.1:286699-390335 GCA_013399095.1 Psophia crepitans | reverse complement strand
TTTTTTTTTTTTTTTGGCCCGAGCCATCATGCCGCAGTCAGGCACGTCCTTTCCTTTTGCCTGTGACTCTGGCTGACGGCTGTTCTGGAAAGCACCTCCTGCTCTGCTCCGCTGGCCAGCATGTTTGGAGCGAGGAGATGAAGTTGAGATGTATGTTTCTGTTTCCCCTCATAAATTGAGGGGACTTTTCTCCTAGTTGTCCCCTCTCCTTTTTATTTTTTGCCCAATGAAAGAAAGCGGGTTGTTAGGATGCGTGTGTCAGGGCCCTGAGGGCACTCGTAGGCTTTAATGGCGGTGAGGAGCCCCACCTGGGCCAGCCCCTGCCTGACAGCTGAGCTGCCACCAGTGCCACGGTCTGGGGCTCGGCCAGGCTCGGGGCCTGGACCCCAGCCCTGGGGTGGCTGCCCAGCTTGAGCTCACCTCCATGGACATGCCCAGTGGTCGTCACACCACAGCCCAGCCCTGATCCCTTGAGTGACTTCCCAGACTGGCCTGGGACCTGCCGCACCACTGCCTTGTCACCTAGGCTGGCAGCCCGAGCTGGCCACCCATCTCTGGGCGTGCCCTGCCCGCCATGCTCCCTGCCCCTGAGGGAGCCGGCAGCCCTCCCCCTGCCCTGGCAGTGCCGGTGTTTGCGGCCCTGACCTGCTGCACCGCCTGCCGCTCTGGGCATGAAGGTAAATTGTTAAATAATATCATGTATTTAGTCAGAACATGTGGTACGAGAGAGTGGTTTGTGAAGAGGTTCGCTCAGCTGCTATTTGAATATTAGTAGCTATGTTAAAGTCAAGCAAATGTATTGCCAGCTAGCTATAAATTTAGTGAAACTGAAAAATACTTTTACTCATGGGCTTATGATTGTATGACAAATATGCTAACCAAGGCCCTGGCATATGGGGAGTGTTTTTTAGAGGGATTAATTAATGTGAGGATAGCGTTCTTCCCAGTGGAGCAGAAAGCCGTTTTATAGCTTCAGGAATCGGCGTCAGCCGAGGAATACATTATCTGTTTGCAGATCAGCAAGGCATGTTATGCCATTAGGTCAGGAGTGGCCAACTCCATTCCCCTCCAGTACTGAACACCTTAATTAGAGGAACCTCGTCGAAACTTTTGGCATCCTGAAGTTTGCTGTAGGGTAGTATGAATTTGCAGCATCCTAAATGAAATAAGTTCCAGGGTTCTGGTTTCCTAGATGAAAAATAAATTTCTCAAAGCAGTGAATCACAATTAATGAACAGCCATGCGACAGTTATTGACAGTCCTTTCAGAATATGCTGCATAGTGGCAAGGTACTTTCTCCTTCTAATAAGGCCTAACATGACATAAGGTTCTATCTGAAGGCTCTTCTTGCTTTATTAATCTCAGTATGACCACTTGAATTGCTACATCCTCTGTAATGATTAAAATATTTGACTTGCAAGTGCGATATTATAATGAGGATGGAGTTCATAGAGTAAGGCATTGTATCCTTCTGCAAAGGCTGTCAGCAAATGGAAATATAAATCTAACTCCTCAGTGTAATTTCACTACCGTTTCCATGGAAGAGCAAACTCAAAAATTTTACATACCACCTGTATATGCAGGTTTCCAAATCCAACATGGTAGACAAAATAGAATTTTAATTTAAAATCTCAAGAAAACAAATAGGTGAAAGGGGGAAATTAAAGGATTCCACACATTAATTGTGAATGTTGAGCCAGATCTTTATATAGTATTATTTTTATTCTATCCATACAGCAAGATCTCTCTTCAAAAACTTTCAGGTGTTTGATTGCCAGTAGTTGCTTCTGATCTGTGCCAAAAGCTGCTACAAGCCGTCAGCTGCTACAGATTCTTTTCTATAAGATATTACTTTAATTAGCAGTTTTCTTTCAAATAAAGTAGGCTCTTTCTATATCAATAGAGGTCTACTGTTAGTTTGTTGCTGTCTTTACTATTTAATGATTGTTTAGTCCTTACCAAAATGCTGAAGTTATTAGAAACACAAACATGCTTGTAAGTGGACAAGAGTACCTTGGAAGTATTGAAAGAGTAGAATGTATATACACAGTGTAGTTTCCTGTGCCCGTAATGAAAAGTAATAGAAGTGTTGTACCGTGCCATTATAAGACAGTGTCAGATGCCAGAGGCACCCAGCATGATTTGCTATTTAGCTAATCCTATTAGATACGTAGCTGTGGGTTTGTGGCAAGTGTCCCACTGACAGTGCTGTAACTCCTCCAAGGCTGGAAACCATGACTTCTGCACTTTAATTTCTCTGAACTAAGAAACTCCCACTTGTTTTGTTTGTATATACATGATACTGGTATTCACATGGAGTATTTGCCAAATGGTAATCCATTATACACCTTTGAAAATATAGTTCAAAAGACTTCTTCGAATAAAGACAAAAAAATCCCCACCAGATCCTTTCTGACAACATTGCAAACATCAGAGAGTAGGCAATAACTCCACTTTATGTTGAAGGATCTTTACATGTGGAAAACTGTGTAGATTGTAATCCTTTCATTGTGCAGGAAAACCATATTTAACATTCCAGGTGTACTTCTGCTGGGTCAGGGCTGACTTTCTACAAGTGCTGTCCGTGGTGGAAGGGTGAAATGGCTTGATTTTCTGTTACTTGTCTAGCGATTGTTTTAGTTTGCTGTAGTACTCTGCTGTTTATAAGATCGTGGAAATAGGTGTACTTCTGGCAAGAAAAGAGAATGTGATGGTTCAGCCTGTTGAATTGTTCATTTTTGGAGATCACTTTCCTTAGAGACAGGGAAAAGCCTTCCATTGGTAATGTCACTCTTTGTAGGGCAGGCATACGGTAATGACCACCAAGAGAAAATTAATGTATTGTCTGGGAGAACGAGAGGGTGTTGTTGGTGTTTTTATAGTTATTTGAAAAGCTGCCTTAATACGAAGATGAATAGGTGTAGTGTTTTTATCTGAGCCTGATCAGACCATACAATGTTTTATTCTAGAAGTTTAAATTTGTGTGTATCGAAACGTATGTATCCTCATTGTTTGCAAATGGTTACTTACATCTGGGAGGGTTTGCTCTGGGCATATTTGTATATAAGGTATTTTGATATTGATAAGACAGCAAAAATTCTACCTAAATGTTCAATTTGCATTTTAAAATTACTTAGAGGACAGTGTGCTTCTCTAATATCCATCTCTGTGTGCATATATATATCTATATCTTTCTTTCTATATATGCAGGATGACTGTCAACATGCTAGTTTGTATTTGCCAAAAAATGATGCTTTCCTATTGAAGAATAGACTTGGGACCTAAATAACTTTTTTTAATGAAGTCAATCAGTCAGAAGTTATCTAAAGATTGGAAAGGGTTGCCCATACATTTTTGTTTGGAGTTAGAATACAGTCCTGAGTCACTATATCATACGAATGGGGGAGATCTCGATCTCCTCTAATTTCTGCCATGGGCCCAAAATTAATTCTGTACTGTGTATTCCTAAAAAAATACTTATCAAGGCTTCTCATAAATGTTTGCAATTATGGAGATTCAAAAAACCTCACCTGTCAGGCTGTGATCTCACTATTTTTTCATTAGGATGGCTGTTTTACTTAGTCCAAAGGGTTGCTCACTTTATAATACACGCTGATTACCTTCCATCTTATTGATCTATATGTATATCTGAGTTTATTTACTGCATGCTATTTCAAACTTTGCTGTCAAGACAGAATTATTAATTTCTGAGTTGTTCATCAATGAAACATTAAGTCTTTTGCTAATTTTGATGCATTTTTCCAGTCCCTCTGTAATTCAAGAAGCTGATACCTTATAAATTAAGGACTTGCAGAGTCAGAAACGTCCAATATTCGTGACTCTCATATTTAAGACATTTAGGACCCTTTTAGAGTTTGTTCGCCACCCCCAAAGCAGTTCTTCAACTGACCTTACTGGAAGCTTCGAGTGCTCAGTTCTTCTGCAGATCACTCTAAGTTCCCAAGTCTCTGTATTTAGACAATGAATAGACAATCATTGACAAATTTGGAAGAAGTGATCTCGACCTTGTGATTTGGGAGGTGGTATTGGTGCCAGACCTACATATCTGGCGTGTACTCTGCTACCTAAACTAAAAGACTACAGCCAGGAGGTAATTATGGTCTACATATATCATCTTGGAGGTGGGGAGCCCATTCTTCCTCCCTCTTTCTGTTATGGTCCCTTTGTACAGGCAAGGTGCAGTCGTTTTTTTGAACTTGTGTAATACAATGTCAGTCTACTCCAGGTCACAGCAGTTTTCTGAGCGCGGCACGCCAATTTTGCAGTATGACCCAAAACTATCTGCCACAGTAGAAAAGCAGATTACACTGTGTTCCTCCGATTAAACTCCTGGGTAAATGGGGTGAAATATTGAAGTCTACCCAATTTTCTATGGAGCTGTTCTGACAGGAGAAAGTTTGAACTATGAGCTTTGTTCAGGCACTGCAAAGGACTACGCTTGATATAAGGACAGGTACCTTGGTCTGTGTCCCTAGCCTGTCCCCCCCTCCCAACATAGTAAGTCTGTATCTTCTGCATATTCATTTCTTATGACTCTTGTTATAGCCTCCTTCCATGCAGCTCCTCTCTTCATTCATTCATCCATCTCAAAATCCTCTATACATGCTCTGTTTAAGTCAGTGGTTCTCTGGGCCATCCTCCAACAGAGTGCTCTCAGGGCTGTTTTTCTCGGAGGTTGACTGGCGATAGCTCATTCCCTATCGCAGCTCTTACCAGGCCTCTCCTTGCATCCTCCTGTATTATGGAACAATCTGTGTCCCTTCTAGTTCCTTCTGTTACTGTCCTGATGTGTTTTTGTCCAAGATGTCAAGCGAAGAATTAGATTGTGTGGCATCTGAAAGAGTTACAATCACAGTGTAAGTTCACCCTCTGTGTGGTAAATGCTCCTCAGCATCTGCATAACTAGTTCTCACTAAATTTAGGTATTTGCATTCTAACTTCATGAATATATATGCCAGCTAGGGCTGACTTCTACTTTACTTGAAACTACCACTGAGTTCCATGGGATTAAGTAGGACAGGATCTAACTGTTAAAGTAATTTGTAGTCCCTTTGGGGCAATGAACAGACTTTTTTAGTTAACTCCACCTGTTTCCACTTCTGTATCCTTGTGATTATTCTGAAGGAGAGGAGAATAAGTTGTGGTAAAAGCTGCCAGAACCTTAGTGCCTGATTGGCTTTTTCTGTAGGTTTTTTTTCCTCTACTTCCTATCTTCTCATGTAAATAGCCACTAAGAGCTCTGTTAAAAAGTTCTTTGGTCAGGGTCAAAGAATTATCAAAGCCAGCAAACTAGAAGTTGAATTGGCAACCAGGTGCTTGGAAGAAATGAGCACCATTTGGCTGTGAACTACCTTTAACCAAGATTTAATTACAGAATTCATTACTTCAGAGAGTAGGAAAATTCAATATGACAACCTTAAGGGACCAATAATAATAAAATAATGAATGAAACATTCTAAAAAATCAGCCAAGTGAGAGAGTATATCTATATCAGTAAAACAAACTATCATAATTAAAATAGTAATTTAATTTAAAATGTGTGATTTTTGTGTGTGTATGTAGCCTTTAGAGACAATGGGTAAAAAGAGAAACCACTGAAAAACCACTGAAATGTGTCTGCTTGTGCTCCTGCTGGATGCTGAAGATAGTTGTTCTGTTAGTTACGAGTGCTTTCTGCTATGCTGCGTCAGTTGTACGTATATCATTCTATAATGACAATAACTTTATATTCCTTATTGGCCCACTTCCATTGCTATCACACCAATGTTAAATCCCAACCCGTCTGGTAAGTGACAGAAGAACCCGAAGATCAAGGGGCTGCTTTTGCAAAATGTACCTGACACCTGCTCATAACATCCTTCCTTGCAAATTGCAGATAGTTATTACTTGATTTTGTTTTAAAGTGGGTGATTTACATGCGAGCCACTTGGATTCTGCAGCAGAAGAATATTTTGAGTTGTAATTCAATTATAATTTCTGCAGAATTTGTTTTAATCTTTGTTTCGTGATAGCAGATACATTTTAATAAACTGCTTATCAGCTCTGGGCACCTCATATAAATTGTAAAACAGAGACAAGGTTCAAGTGTCAAATAGTTGTTTTCCAATTGTCAGCAATTTCTGAAGCTGCGTTTGTCCTGGCACTAATACTCTTACTTGCACTATGCTGTGAGATACTGACATTAATCCGTTACTGTATATTAAAGCCACACCTTTTGTAGATGATACCATATTGCCACTGAATGGTTGCAGGTGCTGTTTCCTGCTCTTACGTATATTAAACTGCTCAAACAGCTGAAATTATCACCTGCAAACAGCTTAGGCCTTTCTGAAGTACCTTCGTTAATCTCAGTGAGGTTTATGGCAACCCATAGAAAAGAACAAAGGATGCTACTTTTTAAGACAATATTTTCTGTATCATTTTTACAGCTTGCTTTCCCATCTACTTTTTGAACAGACTTTTTTTCCTACGTCACAATAGCGTAAGTACATTTTGCATGCTGAAATATGTACTTAAAAACACATTTTCTTCCCATCTAAAAGATACTTTTTTTGGTCATTTCTGAACTGGCAGCCTTTCAGGTTACATTGTTTAATCAATCAGTCAGTTTAGTTTATCTGCTGAGAATGTAATTTACCAGTCATACTGCACAAGGCATTTTCTTTTCTGTATGTTATATACGTATGTGTTTAAGAGTACTGCAGTTCTGTGACTGCTATTATCTTTCTTTCATTGTTAAGTGTTTCATTTACTACTATATGTCCCTAAGGAGTAGGACTATTTAGTTTTATTTGATTGGATTTTAAAATCTGTTTGCTGAATTAGATCCAGCAAAGCACACCTCTGATGCGACATGCGTTCTACAGAAAGTATTTGGGATGCAAAGAAATGTACTCAAATAATTCTGTTTTCAAAGTCTGCTCCTAAAAATGCACTAGATTTAACCTAAAGAAGTGAAGAAACACAGAAACCAAATACTTGTTGGAGCGTGTTTTCCACAACGGTGACATGTATCTTCTTTAAAGTGAGGCCTGTACTTTTATGCTGCTCTATAAATCTGCTTTAGTCAAAGAAACAAGGGATGTGGGCAGAATATGGAGAGGTGGCAAACTCAAGTAATTTTTAATGAATGGTCATTAGATTGTTGTGCTTTGAAGAAATATATTCAATGAAAATTCCTGGACTCATGTGCTCTGGGCTGTATAATGGTCAATAGTACTTCACACATGAAAAGCTATAAAGTGTCTATGTATTCTCCACAGCCAAATATCAATCTAGATTATAAATAACACAAAAGCAAAACTTGGGCCTAAGTATGGATTCAGCAATCTCTCTGAACAGGAATTGTCTGTAAAAAGCAGATCTTGGATTAGACTTTGGAGCTTGACTAAAGATTTTGTGGGCCTTTCTGCACAGATGCTATGTGCTATGCTAAACGCTATGAACATTTTTCCAAATATGTTACATTAAACATTAATCTGTATACCGAGTAAAATTGTAGTAGTTTATTTTCTTTGATTCACATTATTTTGCTTCAATAATTTGTCAGTTAGTGTTGACCTCCATCGATATGTTACCTAAGATCCATGCCAGTGGTATCTCCATAACAACATGAGAGACCAAAGATTTGCGTGTATTGCAGCTTCTATAGTCTAGTAGTGGAGTACAATGATACACCCCTAGGCCCAGCTGTAGACTTGCATGTCCTCCCATTACACTTGATGGTACTACTGCTGTGCTTGTTTAAATTCTAATGTCCAAGAAAAGAAAGAAAAACAAAACAAATAAACAACAACAACAAAAAAACCAACAATAAAAAACCCCCACCTTGCTACTTTGTCAAGGACAAGTCATAATGGACATGAAATTCCTTAAGGTCTATTGTATGTCATATCCTTCAGTGAAATGATGTTTTGACCAAAACCTCATGAATCCCTTTACTTCTCTATCAAAACTAAAAGCAAAACCTGTTTAAATAATGTTGCCTGTACTTCATTTCCACAGTGAGGTAATGTCATTTATAATCTTACAGTGAAATAATGCATGAAAAAGTATGTTTTCAAGAAGTTTTGAAGGAGCTACATTTGACCAGAAGATAGATGATGTGCAAGTTTTATTTTCTAAGTTAGCATTTTCTCCATTATGTTTAGCTTTATCTATACCGCATTCCCAAAATGCATTGTTTAATATTTTCTTTTCATTTATTGTTGAAGAAAGAACAAATGCTTTCTAGTAGTTTTAGATTCTGGTAAACAAGATCTTTCAAACTGTCGGTTTTAAGTTCATCTTGTAATCTAGTTGGCTTAAACTGAAAACAAGGGTGACTTTTATGATACTTGTTACAAAGCTCTTCAGTATGGATCTATACCATGGATGCCTTTTATAAATAATCTTTTAAAGCTCTGCGATAGTTTTTCTGTTAGAAAAT
Source organism: Psophia crepitans (assembly GCA_013399095.1). NCBI lineage: Eukaryota > Metazoa > Chordata > Aves > Gruiformes > Psophiidae > Psophia > Psophia crepitans. Next base: position 381,886 of record VWZZ01001335.1, on the reverse strand, counting down.
TAATTTGTTCAAAAGATGAAACTTATACAGGAATTTATTGTTTTCAGTTATTGTCATGTGGGAAACATGGTTTCAACCTTTGTTTTTGTTTTTAGAAGCTGCCATTTTTTACATTTAATTTTGAATTGGATATTGCAGTGGATAATGTTTTGACATCTAAACCAAACAATGTCGTAAGTATTTAAGGGTAATGTTATAGAACGGTATTTATCTACATAGAATATTTAATTGTCATTTCTTAATTTCTGCTAAATGAAGATTGCTTAGAATTCTCAAGCTGGACTTCATTCAGAGAGTTTGCATTTGTCTTCTGGCTTGGAAAAAACAAAATACTCAGAACATTGGAAATACGTAAAGCTGCTGTTTGGTATCTGCGTAATCTGCATCCCATGTTTTCCATGAAACATTTAGGAACCCTGCTAACCAGTGTCTCATTATTCTAACACCTATACAAGCATGGGACAGAAATGGTCTGAGACCTAAGGTGTTTATGTCATAAGTAATATCCTACAAAAAGGTAAATTGTCTTCTGTGCATTCTCTGTGCTCTACTTGTCTGAAAATGTGGTGTGAAATATCTGTAGTTTACTATTAATGTGTTATTAACAGTTAGCTAGAAAGGTAACTTGCTAATTTGTGGAGAATTTGACAGTGAATTCGGTTTTCTCAAACAGTTCCAGCATAAAACAAGGCACGCTTTTAAATACTGGGACAATGCAGGCTGAAAAGCTGCATCCTGTGGTTTTGCACAAATAAATAAAGGTTTGCTATACTTTGCTGTTACTCCATTTTACAGCTGTAGTAAGACTGAGATAACACAACCTAAATGCATGAAAGCTTTACTGGTGTTCACAGTACATCTATGAAGCTCATAGTGCAAGCATGCACTTCATATTATGTTATATTTGGTGTTTTGTCTCCACTTGGGCTTACTTATTATGTGTATTCAAGCATATTAACATATAGTTAAGGTACTTTTGCAGCTGCTGTCATACTGATATCTGAAGAAAAGGCACCATTATAACCTGGGATGTATTTAGGAAGATGCAATACTGAATGAGTAGAATGGAGATTCTCATTCCCATTCATGTATAAGAAATGATTGCTCCAATATACTGGCCAGGTTTACACTGGAAAAGAGAGACGTGATGGCACAGACTAAGTGCTTCATAAAAAAGTGTAGCATGTCTATCAGCAGCACTGTGTTCTAGGAGTGCACACACGCTGCGTCACAAAATGTATGCACTCCCTCTAATCATAAAGGAGCCACCGGAATTTAAGTGGATTTTGACATTTTATGAAATGGACATGTCTGCTTGATGGGAACAGTTTGGACTTTATGACCCAGTATACACTTCTGTGTTGGGGCCAGATAGTGTCTACTTGTTTCAGTTTGTATTGCGTACTAGTGTAAAGAATTCAAAGCCTTGCTTCTGTCTGAGCATTTCTTACTACTTGTGTTTGCATTCAAGGTTCAGTTCCTTTCCTTATATGCTCCCAGATTAAATATTCTTTGTACCAATCGTCCTCTAAGCCAGAATCTACAGTATTAATAATATAGTCTTTGCTCTGTCTAAAAAGCAAAGAATTCTACAAACTATACAACTCCAACACAATAGAATTAAAATAATAAAATGGACAGTATGAAAGCAGAACTAACTGATAAACTGGAATAAATTTCATCGTTGATATGATAAAATGATCTTGAGAAAACTGGTACACAGGCCAAAACTAAGTAAAGTAGAAATATTTTCAATGTATTTCAGTAGAACTCCTGGTACACTGTAGTTTCCTCTACAGACAAGAATGATTTCTCTTCCCTGTCACGCAGAGTATAAATTCTGTCTAATACCAACAGTTTCTTTCAACCATATGTGATGCGTGTCACATGGATTATTACCAGGCCAGCTTGGTTGTAAATGATTTTCAGAAGTGTGACAGTATTTTCATTCCTTAGTGGAGTGACTTTGAGTGGAGCATCCTCAGTTGCATGGTTTAGGAAATTTCATACAGTAATCAACTGGAATTTATTTACATTGAGTTGAATCTCTGGTCTGTCATTAGTTTAGATATGTTATCATTTCTGACACTGCTTTATACTGGTTTAGTAGGAAATGGTATTTTTTTTTTTTCTTCAAATAGAGAGATACTCATGGTCAAAATTTTAAATTAATAGTGTCTGCTAGAAATCTGAAGAATTTGACCTCAGATCAGATAAGGTATTTTTCTTGAAGAAGTTTAGGACTATATCTTAAAGTATTTTTAATGGTTTCCGTAGACTATATAACATCTCGATATTGCTAGTTTCAGTCACGTTTGTAGACAGATGCTGGAGTTATGTTCCTATCACTATTATGCTTTTCACTTACAGTTTGCAGCTGACAATATTAATGATATACTTTTGATTCCATCCAGATGTCTGACTGTGAAATATGGCCTGCATATTCCCTGTGTTGCCTTCCATGCCACAGTGGGTACTGCAAAATCACATCTACTGGGAAGGGGAGGGTGGTTGTGATTGATGACTCGGGCGGGGGGGAGTAGAAAAAGCACGTTTCTATCATGTGAAGCACTTTACGTAAAGTGGGAGAAGCATTTATCTCATTGTGGGAGAAGCATTTATCTCATTGTACAAGGACTAGGAGACCTTTTCTGAGATACTGTATACAGTCTGATTATCTGTGTACAAGAAGACTCATTCCAGTGAGAATAACTGGGTGGAGGAGGAGGTTTTGCTGCAAGTGCTTTCAAGGAAAGGAGGAGCTGAATCTATGAGAAAAGATGAAAACCTGGCTTATGTAGACTGGGAGAAGTGTTTGCATGCTAATTTGAATGCATTCTATAAATAGATTGGTATTAAGAGGCAGGAAGGAGAGGAGCTCTGTGTGTGTGTGCGCACGCTCGTGTGTTCAGGCAAAAGTCTAGTTTGCAGTATGAGGATGAAGTAATACACTTTCAAATATTCATGCCTGGTTGGAAATTATAATTGTATCTGCTAACATGCTAATGTAATGATGTGTTCAATACTCCTCTGAGAGGTGAAGGAAAGATAACGTTACAAGACTGTTAGTGGTAGTAAGTGCTCATGGCCTCTAACATAGATTTATGAATATGAACCGTTTTGGGGGGATTGGATTTATCTTTTTTTTTATGCTACTGTTGTCTGCAAGAAATAAAATTTCTCCTTCCATTTTTGTATAATGGGTTTTCAGTTCTGCTGCTCAGTGGTAAGGGAAGAGTGTTTCTTAGTTTGTTTGTTTTGACCCATTAATTTTTTTATTGCATTTTGTTAATGTAAAAATGTAAATTATCGATCAGCCCTTGATTTTCTGTCCTTCCTAAGTCTTTTGAGTAATCTCATATTAAGGAATTCTAAAGATTTTTTTTATTTATTCTTTTTTAAACACCTTGTTCTTAAATTGCTGTCATTCACTTTCTGGAAGTGTTTTTGTATTGTTGTGATCTGTGCAAACAGTATAAGCTATGTCTTTACCTTGAGAATTTTTGTGGAGGTTACATTCCTGAGAGCTTTTCAGAAATCTCTTGACTGTTGTATAAAAACTGAGTATACAATGTTCCTCCAGTATCACAGATTCTTCATCTGACAATGAAGGTGTTTCATAGGGTAAATTATTATGGCTTGAGAGTTTTACAGATTAGCTGGATGCTATTCACTCTAACACTGAGAATACAAATTACATCGTTTGAAGTGACGGTTTCCATTTTCTTGCTTTCAGGGTCAATAGGTATTTTGGGCCCACTTGATACCACTTACTGAAAATTCTTTCTGAGTGATTCACTTGCCATTGAGATAGAAGGTTTGAAAAGCTGCACAAAACCAAGCACTTTTCAGAGATTCTGTATTAAATTTGGAAAGTGGTTTCCCATTAAATAAAACAGTGTATTTAAGTACAAGATTGGTAACTGGGAATTGACAGCTCTTAATTCAGTACATATCATACTTGAGATCACCGGTTTCCATTGAATTCTGTATGTGTGGACATGCGCCTTCATAAATTCCTAGAGAGACCAATGGGAACGTTACTTACCTTTTCTGGATAGGCAGAGTTTTAGCATCCAGTGAAGTGCTGAATAACCTTTATAATAAATAGAGACAAAGCAAAATATTCATTGTGACATTGTTTTCCTTCCAATATACTGTTAGAATATATTGTACTTACAGGTAGAAAGCCTTTTATGTTAATGTTCATGATTACATGTGTACTGACACTGATTACTGTTTTTTTCTGAGATGGTAAATAACTTTCTTCTCTTGTGGGATTGTATAGCTGAGAACCCTCCAGAAAGAGAAGATTAGAAAAATCAGGGATTTTTGTTGTTGTTGTTCTTGGTTTTTATAAATCTGAATGAATCTGCATTCAGCAAGGTTTTAAGTTTATTCCTGCAAGTTTCCAAACAAGACACATCAGTCATTTTCACACTAAAGGCTGAAGTAATGTAACTTAGTAACAATAGCTACCAGGCTCTTTACAGGATGGTTTACCAAATAATAGTGTAATTTTCATCTAGTAGCAACTGTTTTTGTGTGATGATCCTGCAAACAGAATAAACTTAGTACTACATGGGTGATGATCTGTATCCACGTGTGTCAGTTTGATAAAATGCATGGAAGGAAATCTATCTTGATTTCTGCATTGAACTAAAATCTAGGTCAGTCCCTGGATTGAACTAGGTACAACCGTAAGCACAGCCAGTTTAAAAAGGGGTAAATATGAAAGATCTTGCTGAGAGATGGCATGAATTTTCATCAGGGCCTTCTGGAATAACTGTACTAAGAACAACTTTGCATTTCAGTAGATGCACAAGATTTAGATATTGCATTTCTACAAGTACATGCATATGCAACATGTGGAGACGGGACATCCAACTGTGGTCTCATTGCAGAGCACTAATGCCTAATGTAGATTCATCCTTTGGTTGCTGTTACTTCCTTCTCCTTGGAGATGAATTAAGTTGGAACTGTATAGGAGCTTGTTTAAACATACAAATTAATATGAACTTTGATAGGATGCACATACAAAGTATACTAGTTCTTTACCAATATTCATGTCACCATACTGTGTTAAATTTAAGATACTTTGAAAGTTCATTATATAATCAGTAAAATGTAGTTCTGGATAAGTAGTTTCGTGTGTGAGTTATCTATTACAGCATATGCATAAGCAAGTATGTACATAAGATCACTGTTTGAATCAGTGTCGGTGCAGGCATTTTATCTGGTTTTGGTTTGAAGATACTCTTAGAAGCTGTCTTTGGATTTACCAGAAGTCTACCACCAAATGATCAATACCAATGTATTTGATCATTTATTCTGTTAGTAGCTATACCAAAAATTGCCATTGTCTTTTTTTTAACACTAAAATAATGAATAGCTTCACTAATTTGTACATAAAAAATACCTTACTGAGCTCCAAGGTGAGGATTTGGCTGACCCTGATGAAATAAAGGTACAGGGTATTAATCTGATATATTGCAAATCCCAGCTCATCCTACTGAAGACCACAAGCAAAACTGGCAAATGGGCCAAGCAAAAGAGCATAGCAACCAGGACTAGCAATGGTTTAGCAAATTTTTAATCTGAAACTCATCAAGAATACGAATGGCCCTATGGCTGCTCCACTGCTTTGAGTTTCATATGTCAGAATAGTTCAGTGACTCTTCTCTGCAAAAAGACACATACTGACTGGGAAACATAAGCAGTTGGTTTTGGTAGCCCAAAGATATCTGTGGTAGAATGAGAGAAGAAAGAAGATGCCAGATTCTTACGTAATCTTTAATGTTTTAATGGACTTCAGAAACGTATATAGATACTTACTTGGAGAATAGCCAAAATTGACAGAATTTTCATCGAAAAGAAAAAAAATGTGGAGCTTCACAACTGCTTGACATATGCTGGTATAAAAAGGTCATTCAGGCGCAACACAAAAATAGCAGTAGGAATTCAACAAAGGCACAAATTTATGGCAGAAAGTCATGGCCCTTTCATGTCTGTCAGTCCACAGAATAATGAATTTCCTGTGGTGAAAGCCACTGCGCCCAGTGGAATGGGTACTGGCATACTGCCCCATCTCACCATTTCTAATGTGTGTTGCAGTTTCAGTGAAGGCATCTAGTTTTAGGTTCTCTGTAAATGTGAGTACTGTCTCAAAGGGTAAGTGTGTGCAAGTATGTTTTCTCCTGGTTCAGTAGAATATGAGTGTAGGCACCAATCAGGATGCGAACAGTCGATTGGTAAATATAAAAAAATTCTGCACAATGCAAATATGTGTAATAAATAAAATATAGTCTAATAGTCATATCTTGTCAAAAGTCTGTATCATTCTTTTTCTCCGTTTGACTCAGTGCACTGATTTATTTTTCATTATTTTATCTCATTTTTGTCAGATTTTTATTAGATTTATGAATGCAAAGTTTTGCAGTCCTTGGGCTGGAAAAAAGTGTAAGAGCGTTTTTTCCACTTATTTATTGTGACTAAATGGACACAAAGTGTTAAAAGATGTTTTTAAAGTGTTAAAAGATGCAACTTTGTTGCATTTGCTAATAAACTCTAAAATATTATCTTTAAGAAGTGTTATGTATCTATAGGACAGGAGAGTTATATGGGTATGTTACATAAAATTGCTGTGTTGACAATTTTAGAATTTCCAAAAGAAGTCCAGGCTTAGAGACAGGCTTTTAGAGTGAAAGAAAGAAATAAACCTGGAAAGTGTTGTGCGAAGAATAATTCCCATCACCATCCCAATTCTATGTGGTATATGTTTATTACAGATCAAAATAAATTCCATGCAGATACTTTCCACTTTAATACATAGGATTAATTCCAAATGACTCTAAATAAGAAAGTGAATATTAAGATGTCACACAACTAAATGTCTCTATAAGAATGATACCTGTAGTTTAAGAATGTTTTACTTTGCTTATATCTGTAGATTTTTCAGGAAAGGATTCTAATAATTGACCAAAGTCTCATTTCCTATCCCCAGATCAGCTGAGTAACTGATTTCCAGCCTTCTCGAAGGTGAGCTTTGTGCAAGTTTTAACCTGCATGCATTTTTGATACATTTGGAAATTGACTTTCATTTCCTGGATGCCTAAAATAATTCCGTGTCTTGTTAGATTAATGCCATACATGATATTTACCTTAATAAGTTAAGAAAGTGTCTTCAGAGATGTCTCCCTTAGAGCTAAAGCTGGAATTGGGTCTTAAAGATTAATCACTTAGTGGGTAGCTTGCATTACATAAGGTAAAATACGGGCTGGAAATAATCATGTTTAAAATGGCACAGTTATCCCTTGATATGATGTATTTTCATATGTTAATAATCTTCGATTTTAAACTTGGATAATTGCTACTGGGGCTAGCACTTGAAGTCTATTTTTGGTTCCTTCAGAAAATATTATTGAATTTAAACTCAGTTAAAAAACTCTTAATCTGTCACCTTCTATGATTTCATGATTTCCTCCTCTGCCTTGCAATTCTGTTAAATAACACGCGTGCCAGTGGTAGACGCCAGGCATTTTTTTTCCCCAATTATTTTGTGCAATGATTTTTCATTGGTTTGTTGTTTTACTTTCTCCAGTAGCAAATATGGGTATATAATCAAATTATGCCCCCTCAGACTATTTCATGGTTCTTATGGAGAACAGTAAAGGAAAAGGTGGGTATTTTGTCAGTGAAAGACACTGAATGCGGAATGGAGACAAAGTTCAAAGTGCCATGGAAATTACATTTACATTAAAATTTTAAACGTCAAATGTATGTTATTCTAGCAAAATCAACAGGCTTCAGGGCATGCGCTCGTACGAAATACATGATATGGATTGCACGGAAGACATAGGTGTTGGTGGGTTTCATCCTGTAATGGATGGCAAGGGTTAAGAACAATGATCCTCTCCCTGTAAGATAAAGTTTAAGTGCAGCCTAGCTCCCAGATGAAGTAACAAGCTAGTGAAAGCAGTAGAAGTTTGTGGTTTAAACACACCAGCGTAAGGCTCATGCCTTTGAAATATTTTGTTGATCACTTGCCTTAGTTTCAGTTCAGATCTGTAGTAGACTCCAGAAAGAAGTTCCACATGATTATTGGGTGCAGACTGTGACAGACCCATACTTTCCTTAATGATTAGGTGCTCATTTGAATTTAGCCTGTATGATCCATACTGCTTGGTCAGAAGTTAAAAAAAAAAGAGTGAACGTTTTCAGTACCTCTTGTAATGGTGTACTGTCAGAGACAAGAATCAGGATTTTGCAAGTGCAGTCCGGCACATGCAGTATGGTGTCCAACATGCGTAGCTGCAAGCACTGTTGAAATGCTTGCATGTATTTAGCTGTGAGAGGTCTGTTACTGCATCTTCACGTCCAAGGAGATGTTTCCACTGACATAAATGGAAATATTCAGAGAAACTAAGGTCATAATGAAAAGGTGTGTCTTTGCAAGGAAACGCCTTCATTTTGTTGAGATTAAATTCTGTTGCTTTAGATACTAACTGAAGAAAATACCCTTATTGGGGATGTTAATAAGGTGTTTAATCCCACCCTTATAAGCCTCTGCATAAGTCTTTCTTCATATGTAAGGATCTTCCATGATTGCTGTACTATTGAACTAGTTTGTGTTAATGATCTTGCCAAAAGTGTATTTGACACTGTACTCGCATTTGCAGACTAGACACCGTTCGTTTTACTGTGTTCATTTTACTGTGGTGAGATTGAGACATATGTTTTCTTGTCCGTTGCATGCTTATGAAACTATCTGAGACACAAATTTATCTTAACTTCCTTTGCAAAACTGGTGCATGCGGGGGATGTTCTCCATCAGACCTGGGTTTTATCTACAAGTTGAAAAGAATAAAAATACAGCACTTGAAAGCACTGTTTGCCTTCTCAAAGGGCTGCAGGAAGCCTCTTTGTAGAAATTGTAAAGCTTTTCAAACAGCTTTTTAAAGGTTTTGTGTATGTGTGTGAGGACTTTGTCCTTCTGGTTCCTTTATGTAAAAAGCAGGCTGTGTAAAACAGGAAAAAAAAGCTTTAAAAGTTTTGCTGCAATATATTTCTTTGCCTAGGAGCACGGAGGACTTTATTATATACTTTTTGTTTTGCTCCTTTATCTTTCACAATACATTCCCTGGTCCCTGGGCTCTGTCAGAGGGAGTGGTGACGTTCTTGAGATGCATCCTGCCAATACTGGGTCAGATGGTTAATAACGTTAGATTGGGGAAACCATGCTGCCTGTTTCTCATACCTGTTTTGCATTTATATGAGCCATTGTTCCGTGTGGTTGAAAGAAGAGCCCCATCTGAAAAATACCACACTTGCAAAGCATTCATACAGTTTTAAACAGGCGTTTGGCTGTTTTTCAGACTGTATCCTGCTGTAATTTCTGTCCTTCGAGGAGGGAGGAGGTTCGCCTGTGTAATTATAGCTGTCATTTTGCAGCAATACAGGGATAACTATAGGGGGAAAATCCTTTCTACAGAATAAATATAAAAAGCAAAATATATTTTGAAACAGATACATGTAGATGCTTTTTTCCTGAATTCTCTGTAGAAATACCAGCATAATTTGGAAAATATTATATGAAATTAGAATAATGTAATGTGTATTCATACTGTGTCTCCTAATTGATCCCTGCCAAATTATACTGTGCAATCATGGGTTTATTCATTCTAGAATAAAACTTAAGAATTGCTAATCCACCAGTCTCACAATAGAAACTGGTAATATATTTTCTTTATTTTATGATTACATATTTCAGATTGCACATGGCAAATATTTTGCAAGGACAGCATGACTTCCAATTATCCACAACCCCGAACAGAGGAAGGAGCTGTAGACTGTTAAAAGCTATGGAATGGAGAGCTTTTGGCAGGGAAAGAGGAATTTTTCAGAATATAAAACTTACCACTGATGAAAAGATTGTATGCACTATATCTAAAATTGTGAGTGATTTTTAGTGGTAAATACTCTTACTGCTTCAGGAATGGATGTAGCTCTAAAGCTGGGAGCTTTCTATCTGTTGTAGACCACCTTGTTGTTAACTAGCAATAATGACATTAAAAAAAAAAATCCCCCTAGTATACAAGAAAGCAAGCTTTGACTTAGCTTCTGTTGCTTTTCTGTGATATCCGTTCAAAGGAATTTTTTTCTGATCAGCTAAGATTTCGTAACCATTTATGGACTGCAGTTGTTTAACCTTGTCATGAGGTCTTACCCCACTTACTTGTAGTTGTATGGAGGAAAAGTCTTTCAGTGGTAGCAGTGAATGGCATTTAAATCTTCTATTTTGAGTACCTGTCATAAGATCTTTGGTCATAGTCAATGCAGAAGGAAGAGGGCCCTCCTTCAAAGGATGGCTCAGGGCACTTAGATTTCTGTTTGAAATGTTCTTTGGAGAATGCATTGTCAGAATTAATTAGGGTTACTAATTTTCTAATATAGCAGCATCAATACCTTCTGATAGCTTGCAGTAATAATTTCAAAAGCAGAGAAAATTTAAGGGGGAGAAAAGTAATCTATCAGGCAGAAATTAGGCTTGCAGTCTAAGTGACAGGAAGACCTCAGTCTTTGTGTCAAAACCGTGATTGAATTTGGGGTTTTCTCAATTCATCTTCATGTCACTAGGAATGTATCTGCTTTATTATACATCATGGGCATCACTTTACTGATCTTCAGCATATAGTGTACATATCAAATGTCTTGGAAAAGAGAATGATTGGGCATGATTTGAGGTGGTGTGGGGAGTGAGCTGAACAGCATGGGGAGGATCATGGGTATTGTAGGTGTATGAATGAGAACTTCAGCAGGACCATCTTATATTTCGGTAAGAATTTTTTTTAAAAAGTGAGAAAGTCAATGTAAGACCAAGTATGGAAAGATAATCGTATCTGTTCCTCTTTTTATTTTATAACTAATTTCTGCAAGCATATGTTCATGTGGTCCTGGGAATTTGAGTGAGCCCTCTTAAGCAATCATCACCACACCTGGGGAAATTTTTGGCCATAGCAGAGACATGATGAATTTCATATATGATCTTAGACTGTTGCCAGTGCCGGGCAGCTTGGTCTTCATAGTAGTAACTTCAAGTAAGCTTGTTTGCTTGGTATGACATGAATGGACCACTAGCTGTTGAAATACCTCTGAGGGAACAGAAGGGAATGGCAGTTGAAATATGAATGGAATTTATAGTCACTAATCTCCTTAGGACAATCAGATAAGAGAAAAGTGAAGATACGTGTGGAACAACACTTGGAGAAAACAGTTCATCCCAGCTTATCTTTTAATTCATACTCGTGGGTACAGTCACCACCAAAGCTACAGTTTTCACATACAAATCCATTGGCTCACAAACCAACTGAAAACAGAGCAAAAATGAGTTTCCTGCCTGTGTGTTTCCAGACTTGCATATGAAATGCCTCACATCAAGATGCAGCTTCGTGGTCAGTTTGTACGTATGTTCATGTGGTCCATAGAATGCAAAATTAATATCATGCTGGCTACTGTCTGCCCCTAAGGGTACAGTGGAAGAACAGGTAACTCCTTTTTATTAATGGTGTCAGGGGTGTCTTGGTGCAATCTACTACAGCAGTGTAGTCTGCAACTAAAATATTCTCTGAAAAGCTGTTTTGCATTATATAAGATTATCAGTATGCTTACGTAATAGAAAGGAAAAATATAAATTTCAAAGAAATTAGTCTTAGTTACATGTAGGCTTTCACAAAGTAGTACGGCTCAGAGTTATTTGGAGGAACAAGTAAACTTCACAGATTTGTAAAATATACTTCTTTATATATTTTAAGCTTTATTTGATCTTTACTGCACAATCTTCTCCGTTTGTCATCTTCTTCCCCTGCTTCCTAGCAAGATGTTGAATTCAGAACAGAAGTGTTAATTGGAGTCAACCCAAAGGTGGAGCTTATGTTTTAATGACCTAGCACATCAGGTGTTGCTTTCTATTTTGAAACTGCATGACATGTTGATCTTATCCGCTTAGAGTAAGCAATCTTTCATTTCCAACTCGCAACAGTTTCTTGGTTTTTTTAGAGCAGCAGTTTCGTGTTAGTATGTAACAGGCACCTTTTCACTGTCTTTTATGTGGTACTATACCACAGTGGGATTCTTTATCACTTGGTCTTTTTTTCCTTCTCATTTCTCTTTTGTATTATGTCTTTCTATATATTTTCTATCTTTTTCTCCTTCCCACTGGTCTTAATCCTTGTAGAATTCATCAGTATTTGTTTCCTTTGTTGACAAATACGTACAGGGCTGTTCTGTCAGAGTTTGGATCCATGCCACTGAAGATGATGGAGATGTTTGCATTGAATTTCGTTGAATTCAATTCAAAATTGAAAACTTGACAATATAAAGGGCTAATACATTTGGGTTTTACCAATACCTAGTTCATGGTAACCTACTGCATGAAATTTCAATCTCTCAAGGTACTATTTTGTATGGTGTTATAAATAGTGTCACTACTGGCAGGCTAGCTGGTATAACCAAACATGAGCAGCTATATGAGGGAGAGAAAACTGAGCAGCAGACAGATTATGTGTGCTTTTAAATGCCCTCAGGCTTAATTTCTTTTCTTGATGTGTTACACCTCTATGAAAATAGGTAGTTGACAGAGAAGAATCCTGTACCTATAAACAGAATTGCAAACAAAATACTGACTTTTATGCCAAAGGTTATTTTCCTTATAATTTTTTCCATGTGGTAAGAGATTAAGTTATTGTGAAGTTTGAATATTGCAAGTTTTTGGATGCAGGCATGTTGGATTTTCACCTACTGGAAGTCAATAAAGTTTCACTAATTTCAAAAGGGCTAGGAATGTTTACACCAGTTGAAGTTTTTTATAAGTTCAGTATTTATATAACAGCTTCTGAATGTTTAGTTTCCACTAAAGAACACTCAGCTTCATCCTGTGTTCGTAAAGAGTTTCCGTACTATAAATCATAGTCTGAAAATCCAATAATTATTTTATACAGAATGTCTAATTTTTCTGCACTAATTTGAAGCTATAAATTAGCAAATTTGTAAACATTAAATTATCAAACAGTAAGTCTAGGTCCAAAGATGTCTTGGAACAAAAGGCCTCTTTAAAAACAAAGACAGAAACAACCCCTCTGCCACAAATGTAGGCTCATGGCTGTTATCATCAAGTCATTTCTCAGACTGGTTGATTATAAAATTATGTTTTTGTTAAGGAATTTCTCACTTGCCTTTCTCCTTCTTGTTTTCCCCTTCTGTGTGGAAGGAAAGTAAAAGAACCAATTAAGTAAACCACCTACAGCTAGTATAGGCAATGTTCAGAAGTTAATCACAAAATGAGAGAGAGAATTTGCTCAGCAAATGGAGGCTAAATCTCTCTGTGTATCAAAGAAGAGCTGGGTGAGGTCATAAATCACAGATACATAGGGCAAAACAGTGTGTTTAATTCAGAAAGGAGGAAAAAAAAAAGGTTGATTGAAAGAAATCTGTTTGAGTCCAAATCTGGAAAACTATTTTTATCATTTATCTTTCCGAGTATTTCTCCTCTGTGCCCTTCCCCTTGTACCATACTAGTCTGGCAGCCCAGAATGTACTTGAAATGCTTTCCCTCACTGCCTAAAATGATAGCTTTTATTTCAGGACTTGGCTTCTTATTATTTGATCCTATAACCCCTTAGGGCCAGCATTAGCAGTTGGTGTCAGGAAATCCCAATTCCCAGTGCCAAGGGGTTAATTGCTTTTTACCGTTTGATCTTTTTATACCCACTTTATATGCTACCTGACCCTTTTACCATCTATAGGAGATACACATACTTTTCTTTGCTGGCCTAATTCCTGAATCTCCCCATAGCTTTCCCCACTGCTGCCTTGCCAATTTCACATTACATATTTTTCAACCAAAAAATTGCAGTTGACCTGGTATTTTCCTTCTTATGCTTTCCAATTTTCCTGGCAGAAAAGATACAGCACACTGTCATTGTATTTCTAGAGACTGAAATAGATAGATAGGATGGACACATAATATATTTAAAAAAAAAAGTTGACTACATATAGAGTTATGAAATTGGACTGCTGTTATGTTAAATAGCTTTGTTTCATAGCAATAGCCTTTATGTCTTTTTAAACAATAGAGCTAAAATATGTGGGATAGGGAGGAGGGGAGGAAGCCCTCAACACTAAAGCAAGATATCTAGATTTTATTGCTAAGTTAAATAATATCTCCAAGCAAAACAGATGATCAGATTTGTCAGAAATATTTGCCTCATCAAGACTTACCCTACATTGATTGAAAATTTTGGTTTGTCTCCAGGTTACAGGCATAATACCTTCAATTTCTTTGGGACTGCTTGGTTTAAAATAGTAATTTAATTTGTATTTCCTTCATATTTCACAAAGCTAGCAATCAAGCTGATGTTCTGCCATAGTGTGCTTTTTGAAATCTGTGCAACTATTTATAGGCAGTTTTTGTGACATACTTCAGTTTCCTTAAGTGACAAAATATTCAAAATTACTGAGAAAATGAAAAAAACCCTACTTTATATATTTTAATTGTTACAATTCTGAGAAATACTTATCTCCTGGACTTTTAATGCCTTTGAAACTTTAATGTGCTACTCCAACTGTCAGATTTTTTTAAAGAACTATGTAGAATCATAGAATTTTTCAGGTTGGAAAAGACTTTTAAGATTATCAAATTCAGTTCTTAACCTAGCAGTGCCAAGTCCACCACTAAACCATGTCCCTGAGCGCCACATCTTCAAGTCTTTTAAATCCCTCCAGGGACGGTGATTCCACCACTTCCTTCAGCAGCCTGCTCCAATGCTTGACAACTCTTTTGGTGAAGAAGTTTTTCCTGATATACAATTTAGACCTCCCCGGCACAACTTGAGACCGTTTCCTTTTGTCCTATCGTTTAGTACTTGGGAGTAGAGACCAACACCCACCTCACTCCAGCCTCCTTTCAGGTAGTTGTAGAGAGGGACAAGGTCTCCTGTCAGCCTCCTTTTCTCTAGACTAAACAACCCCAGTTCCCTCAGCTGCTCTAGACTTGTGCTCACAAGTAAGACTTGTACTCCAGACCCTTCACCACCTTCACTGCTTGTTCGCCAGCTTCATTGCTCAAGTATCATTTAGTAAAGTAAACCAACACAAATAGGGAAGAAACTTGAATAGTATATCTGTAGGGAAATGGTCAGTGTTCACTATAAAAAAAAAAGTAGTTTAGATGGGGAAAAAAATGTTCTACCAGCACTAAAAGTTATATGCATGCCAGTGTATCTGTGTCTTGCAGTACATTTGTTTGCTTTAAATTTTTCCTTTAGTTTGTGATTTTATTGAATTTCTTCCATGAGGATTAGCTGGCCTGCAACAGTGTGGGAACTCACACATCAAGATTTTTCCTCCAGCAAGGTGCTTATGTCTTGTCACTAGTCTTGCAGGCTACCTATTTTTCACAACAGTACGTATTTGATTCTCTTGAAAACCTTAGTAATTTTCCAGTGGGATAAAAATGTATTGCTAAGTTAGAAAAATATTTTTTAGGAGGAAGTGAGAGGCAGAGAAAGAAGCATGCAAGAACCTAGTGCATTCATGTGAGCTTTATTGACTTCAAAAAATAGATTAAAAATAAGGGTAAAGTTTTAGCTTTTGTGGATCATGACGTGTTTAAAAGATTAGCTGTATTGTGCTAGTTCTTTGAAACATATTCAACAAGACTGTGCAGATCTTTCAAAATTTAACTTGAAGCAAAATTTACACGCTCTTGAATTTTAGTATGAAGATAAAAACCTGCAAAGATCATTTGAAAATCCACATGGGTGTTACGAACTTCACAGACCTTTGTGTTGGTGAATTTTGCCTATTTTGAGTTCATTTATCTCCTCGTCAGCTACAATTTGCTTCCTCTGCAGGGAAAGCAGCTAATGGTTTATCACCTTAGAGGAGGCTGCTGTTTTCATCCTGGTACTTGCCTTTAAGAGGCCACAAGGATAGAGCCGCTTTTCAGTGATGCAATTGCCTGACCTCTCTTCAGGGCTGACCTTTCTTCCAAGTCTTATTCAGTGGTCAGAGTACATGGATTCTTGTTCAGGTGATGCTCTGCTGCATCCTTTCACCTCTGGGACTGAATGGTGCCTTAAAGAGCATGTAGCCCTTATAGGGAGTTGGGGAATTTCATTAAGCTTGCATACTACCTACACCACTTTCTCTCTTTAAAAGATGAAAGACACTATGTAGTGGGATCCTTTTTATTTTGGCTGTTTCACAGTATGAGACTGCAGGAAGGGGGATCTTAATGTACGTGGGATGGCCCAGGCCTGCCAAACATTGTTTTTTGCTCTCTTTCAGGATGTTACATGAGTAAAGCCAGAACTGGCTCCTTCCTAAGATGGAAGTTAGGCTGATAGAGGTTAACTAAAACTTTTTTTTATTATTTGTTTCTAAAAAAAGGAGGAATCATGAAAATAGTGATTTTTTTTTTTATTATTTTTATTTTAAGCAAGCACTCTGTGATTGGTAGCTATGTTTAGTATTTTCCAAAAATTCTAATAATGTCCGGAAGTAGACTCCTTTGGTGTGAAAACAGAAAAAAAAAAAAGCCCAAAATCCAATCCCCATCTTGCAGGTATTTCTAACAACCAGCAGAAAATAGCACCCCATGAATTTGTTTATAAATAAAATACACAATTCTGACAATATAATCCCCAGCTGACAAATGTTTTCATATTAGCTGCCTTAGGTACTAGAAGCTTGATTCCTGACCTATTGCTTTCTCATTCATTATCCAGGCGTTTATCTCACTACACAATAATAACTAGCTTAATTTCCCTTAGGCGCCTGTAAGTTTTGCTGTTAGGGAAGTGCAGTTGCTGCATCTTCAGATCCTTTGTGGATGTCAGTATATTTTCTCCTCAAAATGCAAACTGAGAAGTACAGTTGGTAGAAAAAAGTATGGGGAAAATAGAAATCTTTCATTTCAACTTCTTGATGCAATATTTCATATCCTTCATGTTGATGTAGCTCACCAAAATTGTTTATTAAATTTCTTTTCCAAAGGGCAAACTTAAGACTTCATTTTCTAGAAATTATTATAAACTGGTCTGAAACGTTGCAATGGAAGTTATAGTGGAGAACTTTTTTGGACTGACAAAGCCAAAACATAGAAAAACAATAGTGAGTTAGTTTTTTTTTACCAGAAATGTCTTGCTCAGTCCCCAGGTTCTTTTGTCAGTGGCACAGAGCTGTATCTTTTCAGAAAGCTGAATATAGGGAGAGATTTGTGAAGTTGTTGGGAAAGCTTTCTGTGAGTTCAGGGAGTTGTCGGATACCCATCCCACTGGGTTTCTGGCTCTTAGCTAACCCAGAGCTGCAAATGGGTTTGTGGTAAACTATCCTCTAAATAAATGGCAATGAGTGTGGGACTCTGGATGACCTGCTTGTCTCACCTCTGTATTGTTTCCTCATACGAAGGCTAAAGACGACACTGCTGTGTTGAGGAAAAGGCTAGGTGAGGTGCAGTACTCTTCCACTGCATGTTTAAGCTGCTCGTCTGACTGCTTCCTTGCACCTTGACAAAAGGATGTGTTTTATTTCCTTATTTTTTGCCACAGTAGTAAATTGCAAGTTACAAGATCAAGGTACTTATCAAAATATCTGAGTTTCTGTGTGCTTGAAAGCCAAGGACAAACCTGCATGGGATTTCCATGGGCTAAAACCTTTCTATTGTGTGCCACATTTACACTGTCAAGCTATTACCTGAAGTGTCTTGCAGCTATTCCACTTTTAAACTTGACTGTGACCTTTTATTATTTTCTTTCCCATGACCTCTTTGCCCCTCTTGTCCAATCTGAAGGATGTCACATCTGTCTGGCACCAAATGGTTCCAGTATTCAGGAGCTTGAGTAAATGTTACAAAATAAGAGCAGCTAATTAAAAATCTGTAGTGTTGACATCTGTTTAATATTTGCAATATTTCTAGAACTTGATAGCAGACCACTTGACAGTAGCAAGGGTCTAAGTCAGACTGTTTAAATAAAGTAATAATGAAGTATAGTGATATGGTTGTAAACTTGGAGCTGTTCCAAATGGAGTCATAAAGTGTGCTAATTGGTTCTGAGAATTGAAGTGCAGTAAAAGTCAAATTTTACAACAGTGTCTATTATACAGTGGAATTAACTTGGCTACTCTGGAGGTTTTAAATATACCTAGCCATTAAGAGGCAAAGTCACAAGATTACAGGGGTTTTACTCGACTAACAGAGATTGACATGTCCATTTTCATTGTTGAAGATTAAGATAACAAGAACAACTTAACATATTTTGTTAAATGATGGGAATGTACAATGCTCTTTGTTTAAACAAATTAGTAGTACCTACAGACTTGATTAGGTAACGAGTTGGAACGTTACCAAAAATTTAAGTAATGATTTGAGTTGCTTGTTAATAGATCAAAATATATTTAATTAGTTATACTAGCATTATTTAACCAGATAGAGCACCTTAATTTCTTTAAATTCATTAAGTTAATAAGGGATATAGACACTACTGCTTTGATAGTCTTGAAACACATAATTTTTAAGACTACACAATAGAAGCAAAATCAGTTGGCAGCAGAGTAGTCATCTCAATGAAATGCATCTCAAAAGTCACATCAATTTAATATATTTCTGTCAATTCCAAGCTAAAAGGAACTACTAAAGGGTTTCTACTTCAGTGTCCCTTGAAGCACTCCATTTTTTGTGGCAACAACTTCTGAATTCATTCAAATCTTTTTTTTGTACTAAAGTTGTTTTATATATATATTGTTAGGGGATGATACAACAGTTTTTATTGCAACTTAATGAAAATGTCACCATTTATGTAACCTTTTCTGTATCTGTAAGGTAATGATTATTGGAATCTGAAAATGAACTGACAAGTCAGTAACTCGTGGTTATGCCAACCCCCCATAGTAGTCTTACTAGCTTAGACCACTACCTGCCCAGTCCTGTGTCCTACCTGACAAGAGGAAATATGGACTTGGAAGGAAACCACGACATACTGTTTACTGGACAGTTATACTGAAAGTGGTATATAGGGAGCATTTGGTTGCTCCCCTGTTACTCTCTGTGGCTGTTCTATTCTGAACTAATTCTCTAATGTGTGTTAGTAGTTTAATTGAGTGAGTTATGTTCTGTCCAGTGTGTCCTGGTGGGTAGCTGAGTGGCATGCATTGAAGCAGAACTCAGCTGGACGTTACAGGATCTATAGAGGTGTCTGCTACTAATAACATGTTTCTGAATGCGGAGGAACTGTCAGGTATGGGGAAAATACCTGTTGGAGAAGGAAGGCGAGTAGTAGATGCAAGCAAGGTGGTCTTTTTCTTTAAGTCTCTGAATTCTCTGTATCTGAAGTACAACAGTTTAGAAACATACAATTTAAAAGATGAATCATAAAAGTTAAAAAGGGACAGGCATTGTGTGCAGTTGTCGTCTTAAGTTGTACTGAAGCAAATGAAGAGATAACTGTAATAGACAATTCCCATTAATAATTCAACTGGAAACAGGTGCAACAGTTGAAGTATTTAAACTGCACAAAGATGGTGTTAGTATCAATCAACAGCTGTGGAGTAATTATAAAATTCTTGGCAACAATAGCAGTAATCCAAATCTATGACAATGTTGCTAATTTGACTCTTGGATCACCAACAGATGCTCAGAAAAGCAGGTTTTCCATTGATAACGGAATTTGTGTGTAGTGTTTTTGCACGCATGTTATTCTAGAAATGATCAGCTAATAAAATGTGTTGATATAGTGTAGTAAGTTTACATAAAAACCTACCTTTTTAATGTACTAAGTTGTCATAGTAATATGATGTGAAAGGATCCTGTTTCATTTGATGTCAAAAATAACCCCTATAGAACAGAGAGTGGTAAGATTTCAGACCAGTGGGTTCCTTGGGATTGCTGCATTGTGGTGGCTGCCGTTCTTCTGGGAAAACTGAAAAATGGAAGGGCTGCCATATTGCCAGTTCGGTTGTAAGAAACGTTAATTATTATTTTTTAAAATGTGCTTTCACAGTCCAATTTCATGCAGAATCAGAGATGAAATTTGGAAATTGGACTCGCCATCCTACCCTCACCTCTCAAATAAAAGACTTCAGATACTGGTCATATAAAATAACCAAGTGAAAACCTAGATGCATTTCCAAATGGAGTCTTTTATCCTGAATGTAGCTTCTTTTTAATTGGCTTGGAAAGCTGTTTAGGAACTCTCTTCTATAACCTTCATTGTTTCTCACTGAGAGGACACTGCGTGGCTTAAATACCTATTTGTCCTGAGCAAAGCTGCATAAGCAGCTTTATGTGTCTGATTGTGAGGTTTACCAGAGCTACATCTGGCCAAATAATCTTTTTATAATGATCGGAATTATTCTTTTGGAAGAGCAACTGAAGAAAGGTGACTTATGTAGAGTTTATAGGAAGCCTTGTCAGTTTCCTGTCACATTGTGACCTGCAGAACAAAATGGCGGTGATTGCTGAAATCCATTTCTTATACCCACTCTTCTTTTTAGAGATCCATGACAATTTATTCTATGAAAAAAAATGAACAACTTTGGATATATATGCAATACTTGAATATATTCTTTGTTAGTTTTTTCTTTGCAATTTCAGCATACAATATGTGTCTAGTTTATTTTTAAATTGCATTATATGGGGATCTTCCTGAAATTAGTGGTAGTTTTTCTTTAAAATGTAGATAAACCACTTTACATTTATGGAAAAACAGACTTAAATTGTCTCATTGATTTGTCTTTCCCAACTTACCATTTTTTTTTACATCTCATAAAAGACATATAGTAATTTAATGGCACATACTGATTTCTTTTTTTGCATGTTTAAAAGACCTTTTGCTAGCATAACCCTGCCTAGTTTAGCATATTAATATGACTCCAGGAATCACAGGGGATTATACAATACTTTAAATGTTATCAAATGTATGAATATTTAAAACAAAATTTCATTGTGCATTATTTCCAGTTTTTAATTTTTGGTAAAAATACATCAGTAGATTCTGTGATGCCAAAGTGAACATCCAGGAACTTAGTCGTTGTAGGTACGTTCAGTTTCTCCCAGTTACTTTGTATGGATCATCAGGTGAATTCAGCTGTAGGAGAAAAAAGGTCAGATAGTATTTGGGTAAATATCAATGAAGAAAAGGGACAGGAAGAATTAAATCTGAATGTTCAGTTACCTTGAAGTAACAAGAGCATAGATCCAAAAAGTAAAGACACCACTAGCAGTAAGAATAAAAAGTTGCCAGTGTTGATGGGGCCGTGGTAGTTGTGTACAAACAGAGTATAACTTCTTTCCGTTTTTTGAGGAAATGTAATTTCAACTGGAATTTGGTTTTTGCTTACTGTCTGAATGAAAATACAGGCAAGATGTAAAACCAGCTGGTTATCATGAAGGATTTTCAACCTTATAACTAAATAACTCCCTCTTTGGGTTGCTGTATTTTAGTAGCTTTATTTCAGCTAATTCTCCTGCAAAGTAAACTGTGTGGTTTTGAAAAAAAGGCTGGGAAAATGCATCTCTATATTGCAGAGAAGTGACACTGGTTTTGTTCTTTCACATCTCTTTATCTTCTATCCCCCACTTCTGTTTTCTTTTTTCTCTCAGGCTACAGATACAGTGCAGAATAGTGATGAAGCAAAATTGAGCATAAATTAAGGCAGTCATTTGCAGATAACTGCTTTGGTCTCTAATCAACCAAAGACTGTTTATTTTCAGTAGATGAAATTGATTCTATTCTATTCTGTATGAGCCAATATCTCTTTGGGGGGTTTTGTGTTTGGTTGGTTTTGTTTTGGGGTTTTTTGTTTTGTTTTATTAAGCATGTCTTGATGTTATGTTCTCTTCCATCACTAGAGAGAGAGAGACAGTATAGCTTCTCTTGTTTCTAGCTTTCTCTCTTTTCTCTTAAAACTATTTAGTGGGAGTTTAAGCATTCAGGGCAGCTACTGGAACTGCAAAGGTCATGCATAAACCTTGTCTTTTCCTTCAGTCCATACTTTACAAGTATAAGACAGTTCAAATTGTGAAGAGGTATGGGTTGTGGTGCTCTTCTCTTATCTATTATGGAATACAAGCCAGTTTGGAAAAGTTTGGGTTTAGCGCCAAATTGCTTGAGTCAAGATAACTTCAGAAACCATTCTTTACACTGATGGGATTTTTTGTTTAAATAATATTCTCTGATGCCAATTATTTTCTAAAATAGACATCTGTGCTACAGAGCCTCCAGTGCTGTATGACAGTGGATCAATCATTTCATCTCAGCTTTGAATCAATTTTTCTTTGAAAAATAGTGATTTTGATAATCTTATGGAAAACAGCAAGAGTTACCAAACTTTTTTTTCACCCAACTTGCTGGCAAAAACCTTAACAGAATTAAAATGGAAGTGCATTAAAACTCCATTAGTAGCCATATGTGCTGAAATGAGTAAGAAAACCCATTCAACTAGTTTCTTCAGTCTATCCTGAAGAATGTTATGGTCTCCATGTATCGTGTTGGATTTGTACCAGCAATTAACCCTCATGTGTAGTCAGTCTGACTGGGCCAGGTTATGCTGGCTTTGCTGTGCAAATGCAGATAAGTTGCATGCTCTGTGTTGTGTTGGATTTGCTGTACACATATAGTGGATCTGATGAGGACATCAGACTTACTTATGATCAGGCTTGCCAGTGTGGGCAAGCTGACATTTTTAAGTACAATGAATTCCTTGCACATAGGAACCCAAACCAGATCAAAAGAAAACCCTTTTGAAATACAACTTCTACTAAGAGCAAATATGTTTTCCACTGGGGACATTGTAACTTGAAAGTTCAAATTTTGTCGTAGTTATCAAGATGTGTTCTAGTTGCAGACAGTGCAGGATCACTACAATTCATGTTGAGATCAGTGCCATTCATTTTCCTGCTAGTAATGAATTCTCTTCCTTTTTGATTACAGGGTCCTATTAGTTGACAATGTGACTTGACTCAATGCCCACCTAAGACTGATCTCATAGTAAGATAACTTGTTAGAAACTCAGCTGAGATAATCTGAGAGTTAAATCCTTCAGGCTGTCAAAATACATCAG
Source organism: Psophia crepitans (assembly GCA_013399095.1). NCBI lineage: Eukaryota > Metazoa > Chordata > Aves > Gruiformes > Psophiidae > Psophia > Psophia crepitans. The sequence goes on along the minus strand of VWZZ01001335.1, from coordinate 358,771 downwards.
GACTGCATCAAATAGCTTCACTCCTCTTTTAGGGCTTAAAAGTTCTATCTAGCAAGCAGAGGTCTAGTACTTGTAAGTAGCTGGAGGAGTTGAGGGAGGGAACTAGAAGGAACAAAAAAAACAACACTTTTTTTTCTTTATTTCTCAGGCCCTTTGAATACCCTGGCTAGTTGTGTTTTCTACCCGTAGAGGCCTTTCCTGTTCCCTGATATTTTCTTCGGGTTTTATATGTACCAAATGGAGACTGAAGATAATTTTCTCCTCATCTAGCTGGTCTTTTCTGTGTATCTCTACAGTGCCAAGCACAGAAGACCTCCTGTCTCAGTTAAGGTCTGTGTGTATTACTGTCATCTATAAGTTTTAAATCAGTCTCTAAATGACTCACTTCCTGGAAAAACCTCTGTCCTCTAGTGGAGTTAAAAATAGGGATAATATTTTGATGTATTTGCATAATATTTTCCTCTTTAGGATGCATGTTTTCATGTAAGTACTGTGAGAGGCTATAAACTCATAGATTTCAGCCTAAATCCTGAGTTACACTCAAATAAAAAAAAAAAAAACAGAACCAAACAGCAAACTTTCAGGAGATAATTCAATCTGTTATAACAAGAAAAAAATACGAATTGTGATCTAGTGCCCTAAATTTTTCCATGATAAACAGCAGGACAGACATGGTAACTATAGTTGACATATACTCAGTTATTAAAGTAGTTTGAATGTTTTTGTGTTGTATACTAACAGATTTACAGTTATTTGATGAAGTAAATAGAAATAACAGGTTTAGCAGTCAAGATTTCATTCTACAGGCTTTAGATGCTCTACAGGTAATTACTACATCTACCTGTCAGTGATGGTGCAATGTGACAGCCTTATTTATAGAAGGAATCTTCTGAAATTCTCCAGAAGCTTTCAAGAATGAAGATGCAGGAAGAAAAAGCTGTCTTTGTACATAAATGGACTTTGACTCTTCTTTCCTGTTTCTCTTTGGATAGTTTGTAGGACACTTGCTAGAAATCACTACTGTTTTGCAGCTGGTATTATGGCTGTGAATTAAGTACCTTTTTGAATGAGAGGTTAGAAACAGCTTGAAGTTAGTGTTCATTTTCATGTGCTTTCTAGTTACACAGAATTATGTCTCCAGTCTTTTTTAAACTGTGGGGACCAGAACTGGATATAGTACTCTAATAACAGCCTGAGAAGCACTGGGTAGTAGAGGGTCAACTGGCTATATTCTCCTTGTTGACTTGCTGAAGTAGGTTGTGTTGTTGTTGTTGTCATGTTTCTGCGGTGACAGGTGAGTCATAAATGTGCTTGGAATTACCTGTTATAAGAAAAAGTTTGTAACCTTAGTTCTCAACATACATCTATCTAACTTGGCTTCCAAAACTAGACTATGTTCAGTTATGAAGTACATATTAATTCTGTACTGTAACTGGGTCATATATGCGTGTGAGAGGGAAATAATGTGATAAGTATAAAAATAAATTTATAGCACCTAGATTGCATAGTGTCTGCTGCTCCATAAATATCTTCAGCAAAAAATAACATATTTCAGTGGAAACAGATCTGAAAATGAAGGGAGGTGATCAAAAATAAAAGAGGAGCCTGTCTAATAAAATACTAGAGAGGACACAAACTGCATGGCTTCCCAATCCCGCATCCCAGCACAGTTAGAAAAGTAAATAAAACTAGAGAGGAGTTATCACAATGGTCAACATTAATCTTTGCAAAAAGACCTATTTCTGGTGCTATGGAATGGTTTTGTGTTCCAGCAGCACTGGGGCAATCATCAGCATTACTGGTAAATCAGATCAGCCTACAAGGTCAGTCTCCTTTGTGATGAAGTCTGTTGCACCTAAAGGGGCATATGTTCCAAACTTTGTTTCTTTATAAAGTCATACTTTATTGCTGAATCAAGCATTTGACTTTGGAGTTACTAGTTGAGTGAGATTGTCTGAATCCGCTCCAGATCTCACCCTGAGAGAATGTGGAACATCATAAGATACGAGCAATGGATTTCTGATACTTAAGGATGTTTTTATAAGCTCATAAATAGTCAAACAATATTGCCCTAAAAATAGCTGCCTAGGCTTTTACCAGTTATGGCTTTGTTAATGTTTAGCACCAAAGCAGTAATAAAGGAACACGGACAGGAAAAGAGAGAAAATGAGAATTGAGAGCTCCAAAACAATACTTTTTTTAATTGAGAAAAAGAGAAAAGAAAATCACTTTCAGAACTTAGTTCAGGAGAATAAAATTTAGAGATGCATTGCATTATCATTTAAGGAATTTAAAAATTTGCCACCACATATGATTTATTAACAAGATGCAGGGTTAGCATACTATATTGTACTGTTCCTATGTACTTTGGATTGTATCAGATCGATTTTTATTTCGACGTGCATGCAAAAGGAATCCTAAAATGAATCCACAACTTTTTATTTTTGAGTTAATTTTTTTCAGTGTAGTTAAGTAGAAAATCACACCTCCAAGGTGAGACATGCTTATTTGAGGTTTGGGGGTTATCTGTTTCACTGGGGTTTTTTTTCTTTTTTTTTTTCTTTTTTTTTTTGCTTGAAGGAGGTGGTTACATTTGTGGCTGACTTATAATAATAATAGTATTAAGGCTGCCACATGTGTGTATTTGACACCCCCTCAGCTAATTAGTCTATCTAATAACTACCTATATATATGGGTTACTTTTCTAGCAGATTTTGCTTCTGTTTTGGATTGGCCAACACCCTCCCCCCTCTTTTTTCCCCCTTTCTTTTCAGGTATGGCTAATATACTGTATAGCACATACAGCTCATTTGCTGTTTGATAAATTGGCCCGTTGCATATATTCAGGACTATATGGCTAGTCAGTGAGCAGATCTCTTTTTTTCTTTACTCCTCAAAACAAATAATCTACTGACAGGAGCTTAATAATAGATCTGAAATTGGGTGGACAGAATCATCCATACCCAACCACTAGCTCTTTAGTTTCTGTCAGCTTTTGGTCTTCGTATAATCAATATATTTAGCAGTAAAACAGGGTGAAGTGGTCAGGACCGAACTGGCTGGTCCAGAACAGTTCCATATACAGAATTTTGTAAAATTGAGAATTGATTTTGTGCCAATGTGGAACATTTAAAAATAAATGAATTAAAAAATAGACTATGGAAACTCCGATTTAGATACTATTACCCAGATTCAAACTGGGGGGACTTTTCTTCCCACATTGTAGTGGGAAAGTTAAACACAACAAGGACAGCTTTAACTTTAGAAAGTACTCAAGATGGTGTTAGGGAGAAATACTTCTGTCATCTTTGTTTTTCAAGTAAATTTCATATGACTGAAAATATCCTGCCTGGCTCCAACAAAGATTTTTAATTTTTGGCATTGGGAATAGTAATGTGTATTTGAAAAGCGTATTGCTTTAAAACATCCTAGTCCAGATATACAAGTGAAAAGAGCATTACAGAATGTCAGGAATCGTTCATTACTACTCCCTTTGTGAAAATTGTTGTAAGATTTACTTATAAACCAGGTTTAGGAGAAAACTGGAGCAGTTGTTTAAATCAAGAAAAGCCTGTATTTCTGTATACAACACTAAAATAATAATTGGGTGTGGAAATGTTCTCATGTCATAGAGAATTAGTGTTTCAAAACATTACTTATCTACCACAATTATCTTCTAAGGCTAGTAGTCTCAAATTCTAAAAAAAAAAGTTTGTATCAGAAAAAATGGGGTTTTTTACAAATTTACATTTTGAGTGAGCTCAAATAGAACTTTTTGCAGTATTTTTTAATTATAAAATTGTCTGTAATAAACTGGGGTTTACTACCTGCTTTTCTATTGTTTAATGCACATTTTTTTATCAAATACTTGGTGAAATATTTAAACGTAACTCAGAAGAATAATTTTCCCAATTATCTTGTATATAATTCTGCTTTTCGCATATGAATTCCAAGTGTATTTCACATATGAATTCCAGTAACTTTGTGTCCTTTAACAAATGGGAAAAACAAACTAAATTGTCCCAAAGCACCTTGCAGCCCAGTGCTGAATCTGAGAACATGAGAAATGGCCATTCAGAGTGCAGGGCTTGGATAAGCTGTACCATCTCCTAGGGTCTAGGAGCTGTCCTCCAGCATTCAAACAGGTAGTTTCAGTTGAACCATATGAAGAAGGTGCTGCAATACGTGCTGTTCTTGTCCAGGACAGTGTGTGATGCTTTATTTCCAATCTAATGGACAGACCACACCTGAAATGTAGTTTCTACTTAGAAGAATTATGAAGGTTTTGAAGGAATGAATAACACACCTGCTATGTAAGAGTAGTGTTAATGTTTTAAAGACAAAATTATAAAGATGACATTTTTTCCCCCCTCCAAACATCAAGTAATTTCAGACTTGTGTGCTACTAATACTGTCCCTTAACAGAGAGCTACTAAAGAGTAAGCAAGAATCAGAAGTTTGTAGTTTGGTTGTTGGTTTTGTATTTTGCTTTTTAGTTTTTTTAGGGGTGTGTGGTTGTGGATTTTTCCCCCCCTTTTTTTTTAAAGTGAACAACTAAAGGTCACTGTAGCAATAAATTAAAGTTTGTTGCTACAGAACAATTGAAACAGTGAACTGCTTGCCTCCCTCCTTTTGTTCTGTACATTCCGGTTATTCATGCAGTGTTTCAGCACAGCCAGAAGTCAAACAAAAAGGTCACTACCTGGGTTACTTGTGTTGGTCCACCATCCAGTATGTCTGCCTGCTGCATTACATTGTCAAAGTTAGCCTTTCTATTGACAAGCATATTGATTTCCTGATTAATGTACCTCTGTTTTATTGACGTTTACTACAGGAGACATAATTTTAATGTTTGTATGATCAATAGCTCCATCAACACCAAGAATTCCTACTGTTAGCCTGCACAGCTCTACTATGGGGAGTTGTATATTTCTTGATAAATACTACAGGGAAGTTGTAAGCATTAGAAAAGCAAAGAAAATTGATGTTCTCTGTAGATTCCTATTGTATTTCACCCCTAGGAGAGAATGCAAAAATTTTCAAGTAATTCTCTATAGGAAAGGCAACCAGCAGGTACTAGCTCTTTGGGCTGGAATATAAATGTATGGGAAGTAATTACTTTTAGAATTCCCGTTGTGTAGTCGCTTCATCTCAAATGTGTAAATACCCATAAGAGAAATTATGGCTTTTATTCATTTTTAGATTAAGAAATGACATTTTAAATACCTTTAGTTAACTTCATTAGAGGAATGGTATTCTGTGGCTGTTGTAGATGCTTCTAGACTTGCAGGTGTCCATAAATTACACAAGATACCTGAAGGCATCTACTTAAAATGTAGCTGAAGCAGTTTTTGTTCTTGGAATTGTAGTGGGCTTTATAATCTCCAGCTCATTGCCAAATAGTTTCATTTCTTCCTTCTGTCTGCCTGCTTGCCCTGTTTCTACCTTTTAAGACCAGAGAAGGAAAATGAGACTTATTTTTTTCCACTCAGATAAAGTAGTAAACTTAAATCATCACTTTTTTATTGTACTTTGAAAGTAGAGAATGAGGAGAATGACAATAAATTGTGCCATTTACTAGCAACTTGTCTAAATATTTTTCAGATTAGATTCCTTAATTTTATTAAAGTTTAAATTTCCCTTTGGTGAGCTAGTTTCCTTGATTATCTGAAGGAGGTATCTCAAAGGCATTTCTCAGTATCTGAGGACTTTCTTGTTTTCAAATTCTCATGAAGAGCATAGCTTTGTATGAATGTCCTGCTTAAATCAGTGCTGGATTATCCTTACAGAAATGGGATGATGATGGCTATTTAACAGGTAATTTATGCATTATGTAATTTACAACCTGTTCTTTCAATCAGGGCTCAGAACAAAGGCTGTGTATCTTGAGAGACTGAGTACCTGCCATTAATTAAGAAAACAGAATGATGAAGTGAAAGCTATGGCAAGTTCTCCATCTGCCAAAAAGCAGGTACTGTTTCCTAAACTTTTTGTGAAAAAGGAATAAAATTGTACTAAAAAATCCAACCGTTTCCAAACATACAGGTTAAATGTTTTCATCTTTCAGCACAAATTTCAGACACTGGAGTGTTTATCACCTCCTGCCAGTGTTGATGTGTCTTAGTGGATGACCCTCTAAAGCAAAAAGAATATTAGTGCAATGATTAAATCCACTCAAATTAGAGCTATAATGATCACTGTATAAAATGCGAGTGATAGGCAGCTAAATCCTACCACTGGTATACAGAACTAGACAGAAATGAGGTCTCCAATGAAAGTTTAGTTAGGCATTGGTTTCCCATATTTATCCATATAACTGTCTTGAAATATTCCTGTATTCCTGAAATAATTCACCAAACTGATGTCATACGAATTGAGACAGATTTGTGCCTCTGAATTTTCATGTAGCAGTAGTGACTGGCTAAAACAATAATTGAACATTTTAAGTAGTTGCTGCTCCTGATAGCTATCAGAATCAGGGATATAGAATCATAGAATGGTTAGGGTTGGAAGGTATCTTAAAGATCATCTGGTTCTAACCCCCCTGCCGAGAGCAGGGATACCCTCCACTAGATCAGGTTGCCCAAAGCCTCATCCTTATCCCTCCGGTTGATTTTAATAGCATATTAATTATTTCAATTGCAGCAAGCCAGCTAGTTTGAGTCATAGGTTTCGAGTGATTGTTTTAGATGTTGGAAATTATTTAAAACCCCAGGGTGCTCTGGGGAAATGCTAATACTGCCTTTTATGTCCGTGATTTTGGGTCCCCAATTTCTGTTTCTTTCTCTTCTTTTATTGAGTAGAGACTTGCTGTTCTGAGGTTTCACTAATTTATTTTGAATGCTGTGGGAGTCTATATTCTTCCTAAGAGATTGTCAGAGCATTAGTCATCTACATTCTGGGCCACAGTAGGGCAAATGGAGTTACAGAGGGACATGGCGGTTGATGAAGCACTATCTAGGTGTCATGTTTTAACCCCAGCCAGCAACTAAGCCCCACGCAGCGGCTTGCTTACCCACCTCACCCCCCTCCACTGGCACGGGGGAAAGAATCAAAAGAGTGAGAGAACTCATGAGTTGAGAGAAAAACACTTTAATAGATACAGCAAAAGCCATGTGTGCGAGCAAAGCCAAACAAGGCATTCATTCCCCACTTCCCATGGCAGGCAGGTGTTCAGCCATCTCCAGGAAAGGAGGGCTCCATCACATATAACCACTGCTTGGGAAGACAAACACCATCACTCTGAATGCTGCTTCCCCCAGCTTCTTACCCAAGCCCCTTATATGCTGAGCAGGGCATCATGTGGTTTGGAATATCCCTTTGGTCAGTTGGGGTCAGCTGTCCTGGCTGTGTCCCCTCCCAACTCCTTGTGCACCCCCAGCCCACTCACTGGGCTTCACTACTATGAAGAAAATTAGCTCTGTCCCAGTCAAAACCAGAACACTAGGTAATGTATTTACTCATATACCAGTGCAGGTTGGGTTCTGTAGGTTCACTGAGGGAAACATCTGTGTGACAATTTAAGCTTATAACTAGAAGATTGCAAGGCCTGAAATGCTGGCTTTGATTAGGTAATAGGTTCTAATTTCATGTTTCCTCTATAAAGTGTATGAGTGTATAAATATTTGTTACCTAATAAACAGATGTGCTCGTCTGTGTACATCCACATTTTTGTTTGGTAAAGGACTTCATATATAAATCTTTATCTCAAACAGTAATGTAGAGTGATTGAGTTCAGGTTTCAGGAAGCAATGACCCTTTTTGGCCTTAGGCATCTTATTTAACTTCCTTGTGATTTATATCACTTTGGTTTACATGAGGATAATTTTGTCCGCATTTGCAACAAAAATCTGCTTGGGTAAGTACAAAATTAATATTACAGATATTTTTTTTCCACTGTTTCCCATTCCCCCTCTTTTATGAACCCCTCCAACTTGGGTCCAATAGGAAAGATTTAATAGAAGAATCAAACTGCCCTTTCTTTGGTAAGAGTATATTCCCTTACAAACAGTTCCAGCAGAATTCAGGAAAAATGGTACTTAAGTTTCATTTTCAGGATTGGTCATTTATCCAACTTTTAGCCTCAGGTTCTCCACAATCCAGCTTTCACTTTTTTCTCTTTTTTAAGCAATCACTATAGCAACCTAGTGTTATCTGAGCGGTGCACGTAGAGGGCAGATACCCATACATACAGCATAAGATTAAGAACAAAAACAAGAGGGCCAGGTAGACCAGTGAGGTACTGTATTAGCCTGTCACACAGAAGATCTGAGCCCAGGCTGCAGTTTTTAAGTTCGTTAGCAGGGACAGATTTCAAGATGTCATCCACCTTAGTGGACATCTCTACTTGATTGGTGGTTTCTTTTATAAAGAAGTCCCTGGCTGAAACACTGTAGCTGGTGGATTCTGTGACACATAAGAGCTGTATGAAAAAATGATTAGGTTTTGGACACTATTCTTTTTATTTGTGAGCAATGCAGTGGCACAGGTAATGTAGGGGCAAAATTCTGGATGCCTGTTGACAGCTGTCTTTAGCCAAGGAAAGATGTGTGGGGACAATGACAGGTGGGCTTTATATAAGGTTTTTTTAGGTAAGGGCCTGGATTTGAACCTGACTAAAAGGCTCTGCAGGCTCTGACAGACTGTTGCCAACCTTTGAAACTTGCAGCATGATAATACGTGAATTCCGATGACTCAGTTCTTCAATCTTCATTCTTGTTGATTAGTCCTTAACTAATATTAATTAACGAAAGACTGCATTGGAATAGAGTAGCATCCAAAGGGCAAAGCAGTGCTGTGCATCTCAGCCCCTTATCTGTGGAGTTAATGAAGCAGTAACAGGATGTTGTATGAATGAATGAATTCAAGAAAATGTGCATCTAAGTCACCCGCTGGGTACCCCTGTGCTTTTGTCTCTGTTCAGGAGGAATGCAGTGAGTGTTTTAATCACTTGCCTTTCTGCCCCACCTCTTTCACCTCCTGCTGGACAATGGAGGACTTTCTGTCCCAGGGTTGTTCCCACGGCTCTGTACTGACTGGCCAACTTCTTTCTATGCGGTTTGTGCCAGTGAGAGCAGCACTAAGAGCAGGGAAATATCAACGCCTACCTACTCTGCACTACTCTTCCATGCATAGTTTGTTTCAGTCAAGGATTTTGGTTTCACATGTCGTATTAGTTGCAAAAGAAATAACTGAAAACTTCTCTATAATGTGTGAAAAGAAAGAGGAATGTTAATGTGCTCCATCTGCTCTTCTGGGCTAATACGGACTCCCTTGTCTCTGTGGTGCCGCTTCCCTGTGCAACTGGAAAAGTGCGAAGAGCACATTTTTCACTTCTTACTATGAAAGAGGGGACATGTTTTAAATAGCACTTTTCAAGAAATGCCTTTTACTTGCTTTTGTGATGGGTGCCAGAACTCTGCCTGGATGTGTGCCTCGATTGCAAAATAAGGTTAATTGCACCTCATCCTTCACCCTCTGAATAGACGTTATTTTATACCGATTTATACTGGTATTTTTACTGATGGGAGGTCATTGTATTCTTCAGCTCTGCAGTTACCAATTTACTTTTTCTATCCTCGCTCCAGGTTCTAAAAGTGGAAGGGAACTTAGTGAAATTATCTTGCAATTTTCTGGGGTAGCATTGCATACATCTGCCTATTTTGTGACTCATTATTATGGAGGGGGTGTCTGGGTGGGTTATTTGTTTTGTGGTTCATGAGATGGGTGTGTGCATCCAAGTTGAGCCATACAGAGGATTTGGAGGAGAGGCTTTACTTCCTTTCAGAAGGTGTGAGGCCCTGCTAGGGGCTTTCTCTGCCGCACACAAATGTGATGGCTCCCACTCCAGGTGTCCAGCATGGGTGATCGACACATGGATCAGGAAGAGAAAACGGTAGGTATTTCACTATGAATGCTTTAGCAGGTGGCAGTGTGGAGGAGGTGATGACAAGGAGACAAATGAGTGAGACTTGAAAGGTCTATTATTGACAGCTTTAGCCGCTGTTTTTCATCTTACCTTGAGCCTTAGCTATGTGCTCTCCTGCCACATAACTGAGCTCTGAAGACTCATGGCTTGTTCAAACCCTGAGCATTATTTCCCAGGTTTGTCCTATAGACCTGTAAGGAGAGAATGTTAATCTAGTGTAATTCCTCATCCCTGAGCTCTTGTAACAAAAGGTGTAGAGCAAGAAGCAACTGTGGGAAAGCATTTGCAGGGTGAGGATGTTAGGACTGCCTTGGTTGTAGGAGGGGAAAAAAACAGAGTTCTGTACCTAAAAAAGGCTACTTCTTTCTTATATTTCAATGTAGGCAGCAAATTTCATGGTGGAGAGATAATATAATTCAGGTAAGTAGAACGACTGTATCAGTTCACATTTTACAGGGACATAAACAGTTCATTGAAAACAGACATCCATTAACATAAAGAAGCTTTGTTCACAACTGTTAACTACTAGGTGATTCACACTGTACCGTATTTGAAAGAGGAGTCTCGAATCAGTTCTGTAGCAAGTAGAAAATTAAGCTACAAATTTGGCAATTGCAGAATAAATAAGATCTTTACCTTTAAACCCTTTTAAGCCTAAGGTAGCAAAGGGAGGGTTATCAAAATACACCCAAGCACCTAGGTACAGAGTTTATAACTCTCCAGCCCTCACCCTGTAGGAAAACCTATGTACTGAAAAGCCCATCTTACTAGTAAAGTGAAATTTCTGTTCTAAATCTAAGGCACTGAGTAAGAGTAAGACTTAATGTTCTTCTGACGTTTCTTTTGCCTAAATCAGAGGGGGAATTTGGACTGCTGGGAGTAGACTGATGGATTTGAAAGTAGCTTTGTTCTTCTCTACCCTGTTTAAAAACAACATAACAAGCTCCTCAGTCTCTGCTTTCAACCCAGTTATCGTATGCTTTTAATTGAACATATGAAATCAATATCAATTTAGCAGAGATCTAAGAATCTATGACTTGAACAGTAGGTGTCTGATGTGAACAGTAGGCATTTGATGAGTAGCCTTTTAAGAGTAGATACCCAAAGTTCAAATGTTTTTAAAACAGAATGCAACAAGCTAGAAATGCTCATATGAAAGGCAGAGAAGGGGGTGCTGATCCAGTCACAGGATCAGTTTAGATTGCTTTTTCTGCTGAACTTTGGTCCCCAGTCTTTTAGCCTTGCAACTGAAATTGCTGTGGAAACTTATAAGGATAAACAATATTGAAACTTTCAAGCATGATTTAGTGTTACCAAGGTAACCAATTGTAATTAATTTTAAGCACCAGCTGGCTTGTGATGAGCATGAAACCTGACAAAGACTCTCAGAAGGGACTCTTTCCTGTTTTCCTAGCTGCAGTAAAAAGAATATGAGAAATTTCTTTAAATAAAGCATCTACAACAAATAATAAATATCAACCTTTGATACTGCTCAGTAAAAAAAGAGCAAGGAATAGTTTCTAGATGTAGACAAGCAGAATTGTGCAAGAAAAGATCGGAAATTGTGAACTCTAACTTGATGGACTGGGGAGACTGGTTAAAAAATACGATCCTCCAGGATCATATTTTCAATTTTTTTTTCATTCATCCCATAGCACTATAAATGCTTTCTTTTGTTGCTAGTTTTTCTTGAATCAATACTGTGATTATTGCATAATTCCTGCACTTCATCATCTGACATTTTGGACAATCATAGTGAATATCCAAAGACTTAGCAGTACAAATAAGATCTCTTCAAACCAGTGAAGCAGAGAATGAATGAGGGCAGATTTCATAGTCTTTGTGTTCAACTAAAAGCACAGAGCAATGCGGAGCGCCCAAATATTTAGAAATCAAGCTAAGTTACTGGCATGGCTTGATCATTTTGCTTTCTGAATGTCAGCTTTGGTCTGCAGAGCTTGAATTATTCTTTATGGTGGGGTAATGCAATGTCAAAGGAATAACAAGTGGAGTGTGTTTTCCTTCATTTTTAAAAGGGAAGATATTTTAATCCAAAAGATTGCCGATACTTTATGTGAAAATAAATATCCTATCTTAAATGAAGAAGTTATTAAACTCAAGTAAGTAAAATCACTCAATTTTTCATTTGGTTTTGATGCTGATCTCCTTAATCACAACTGAAAGCTTAAGATTAGTGAAAGCTAAAACATTACTTTTGCTCAAAATAAACGTCTTTGAAAAAGTAGTTAATTTCACAATCCTACAAATGCAAGCAGTGCTGTACTGGTTATATATATCCAAGTCAAAATTTAGAGTTTCAAGTAACTGAGAGGGAGTAAGCATGGTTACTACTATAATCCTATACAAGATATGTTATAATCTATTTGGAATGACCCTGTTTCGTACCTTGTTTATGCTCCAGTACATCCACAGGGAACTAGTGAATGATACTAATACTATGAAAGTCAGTGAATTTATAGCTGAATTATTCCATAATAACTGAGATAAGCTGTCCTATTTATTGTGTCACTTGGCACAATATGTCCTTAATGAGACACATTTCTCCTGTCTTTAATTTTGCTGGCTAGGACTTTGATACTAGAAAGTTACTTGACTTAAAAAGATGATGGGTTTAGAGTAGAGAGGGTATGGCAGACAATCATTGCAGGAGCAAATTCACAGCTGGAATATATAGGACTAGAGGCAGCTGGTTACTGATTCAGAGCATCCTCTTAGGCAGTAGGTACCATGGAGAACTGGTAGCTCTCTTTTAGGGCCACAATTAGATGTGTTGGGCAGGGTCTGGATGGTGGTAGGCAGTTCTGCACAAGCCTGTCCTTTAACTGGTGTCTCTGGCCATGTACATGTCTGGCTGCATTCAAAATAAAGGGAGGAATTTTGCTGAGATCTTTTCTTTCTTTTGTGTGTTTGTGTTGTGGTTCAGCCCCATCTGGCAGCTGAGCATCACGTAGCCACTCACACCCTGGTGAGATGAGAAGGAGAATCAGAAGAAAAAAGTAAAACTCATGGGTTGGGATAGGGAGAGTTTACTGGGACATCAAAGGAAGAGGAAAATAAGAACAACAGTACTTGTAACAGAATATACAAAGTGGGTGATGCACAATGCAATTTGCTCACCTGACTGGACACTCAGCCCGTCTGAGAGCCTCTGCTCCTCACTGACCAGCCCCCTTTAATACTGAGCATGACGTTATCTGGTACGGAATTTCAATTAGTTTGAGTCACCCGTCCTGGCTGTGTCCCCTCCCAGATTCTTGTGAAAATTAGCTCTATCCCATCCAAAACCTGGGACAGTTTATTCTCACTATTGTGAGAAGAGGATGCACCCTATTTCAAACATTTTATCCTCAATGCCTAGAAGGGGGGAAAACCATAATGTTTATATCTATAACTCAGTTCTCCTTTGTTCTCAGTAGCTTTTCAGAGCAGCAGCCTGAAACTGATATAATTCTTAAGGGTTTTGCTGCCTCCCGAGAGTTCTGAATGGCAGTAGTAAAACTGCTCCATCTTACTAGTTTCATTCTGCCATTATATAGAAATGTAGAAGCAACATTAGAAGTGCTTGTTTTTGATCTTCAGTAATACAAATCTTTCTCCAAACCTGCATCATGAATAGTATTCTGGTTTTAAATTCATTGAAGCTGGGGAATTTTCTATTGGCGCATATCACCAGAATGAGTCCACCCAAGTGGCATGACAACCTGTAACTCAGAAACAGAATGCGTAGTAGGAAGAAAAACTGCAGCTTTTTTGTTTGCTTGCTTAATTTTGCATGTAAGGTTTTTGGTGGGGTGGTTTTTTTGTGTGTTTTTTTTTGTTTGGTGGTTTGTTTTTTTTTGTTTCCAACTACAAATCAAGCTTGCTTTCAAAGAATGTTTCTAAATCGAAGTAGGTAATGCCTGTTAGCTAATTATGCTTCCAAAGCATAAAACCTGTGAGAATCAAATGTTTATTTTGAAAAATGTTGCTCTCAACAGTTGGTTTGTCTTAGAATTAATTCTTTCTGCAACTCTCACATTGGATTTTGCTGTGAATTTAGAGAAATAAAAACTGCTCTATCCAAATAAAATTGTGTATGTATAGGCGGATAACCATTGCTGGAATATAAATGATTTGCCCTTAATATCCAATAGTTCTTATGTTCAAAAGTATCTGTTTCCTGAATTTCTTGAAACTTGTGTTATTTTTCTTATTCATCTCTAGTCATTCAAGGGAAAATGCAGAAACTTAATCAGGTGGAGCCCTACTAAATGGCTTTTAATTGGTTTGCTGAGAATTAGAAACTGAAATGGGATAATTCAGTGTTAAACATCTTTATTGAAGTCAACCAATGATGTTTATGCACTCATTGAGAAACTGGCCTTCAACGCTCACTAACAAAATGCACACCTCTAGTTTAACAATGGCATATAGTCAGCATGATACATGTTGTATTTTCTGTAATGGATTATTTGAAAAGGCAGATGGATTTTTAATTCTTTTCAGTGCTGGGTTGTGGAAAACTTGTGTGTGAGACTCCATGTGATGGCTAAACAAAGAATTGAGAAACTTCTAAAAACTGTGAAGGATAATGTTTGAGGACTGAGAGCATTTGCAGCCTCAGGCTATGCCATGAAACAGCCACAGCATTATTCTGCCTCAAAATCCACAGCACACTTTTAAAGAATCGTTGTGGGAGTAGGGGGGGAAGGCTTAGAAGTGTTTGACTTCTATTTTTTCTGCATATGTATAGGATAAAAAGCATTAGATTATTACCATATCTAAAACAGTTTAATTTTTGTGTTACAAAATCTCTTTCGACTCGTTTAAAAGAAACAAGAATGAAAAGATCGGGACTGTAATGGTGGGTGGAAATAACCCTCTATTTTTGTATTAAAACATTCTAAGAGTAGGACTTAGAATGTTTAGGAATGATTTTCAAGTTCAGTAGCATGTCCATATGTTGTAATAAAGAGTCTCTAATAGGTTACTCACAAGTTTAATGACACATACTTAATAAAATCACATACATGTAAATCAGAATATTAACTTTTTGTTATCCAGATCTTTATTTCCATCTCACTAATCCATGCAGCTGAGTTGCACTTTCCCCTTATTTGTGTCTGTTCAGTTTTAAACTGAATCCTGGCAACACAGTCTGTCACCCATGAGGTTTACTCTGAATGATTGTTTCTTAATAGCCCTCACATTGAAGTTGTTTACTGCCAACAGCTGGAATTAAGGGTAGTGCCTGGCAGCCCAAGAGAAACAAAATTTCCAAATTAGAGTCTCAGCACTTTTCATTTCTCAGGGAGCCTTTACGTTGAATGCTCTCAGAAAGCCAATAGAAGGCATTTTAGCGATTTAGATCTTGGTAAATGATTTTAAGTTATTTGTTTACTAAGTCAAGTTTAGTAGTAAAATACTGCTTAAAATCACTTAGGATTCTGATGTGTATCTGGAATGGGAGCATGAATGAGAGCAGATGCTGTGCAAAGCTGCCTAGGTGGATTTTCTGCTTCTCTTGACTCTACCTGACAGTGCCACTGGTATTCCTCTCCACTGCTGTTTCTGAAAGGAGAGGTCCCTGTGCTTGTGTACTGGGCTAGGAACAAACTCTTACCAGGGACTGTTGAAGTAATGAAGCTTAGTCTCAATGTGAAACTGGGTTGACTGGGATTGAAATGTGTAGTCCTGTAGCGCCGTAATAGCAATAATGAATAATTATAGTAATAACAATAATATAATAATAATAGTAATACAAACATAATAATAGTAATAGTAACGTAATAATTGCTATCTACAGGCCCCAAGCAGTGCGCTGTTTTCAAGGCCCTTAGGCTGAGGCTTCTCAGGCTTTGCTGAAACTCATCTTGACTTCCCTGGAGCTTTGTTGTAACTTGGGACAACAATTTTTCTTCTGACCAGCTGGCTGTGCCTGATTTATCTTACTTATGCATATCTTTGCATGGTACAATTAGTTTTCATATAGATAATAGTATCAAGTAGGTATTCTGTGCAGAATGAGATATTTATGACACTAGAGTAATGCAGAATTGCAAGGCTGATACGACAGCGGAGATCTTGGATGTATGGACATGGGGTGCAGTGTAGTGGAGTACAAGCAGGGGGTGATAGGAGACAGGACCCAAGCTAACACTGGAGACCCTCAGGATTATAAAAAACCCTCAAGTGTTCAGTAAGAGAAATGCAGGTATGGGATTTGAACAAAATCTGCTTTAGGCATAACAAAGAAATAGTATCTAACAGTTGTAAAGCACATTGTGTATAGTAAATTTGTATAAAATGTGAACTTGCAGAACAATGAGGGAAAAGCAACGTGTAAAAGTGTATTAGGAAACATACAGAAACTACCCCATTCAGATCCTGGAGTGACAAAGAAGATATCACCAGCATCATATTCTTCCTAGTGAAAGAACAAGCATGCATACAACTCACTGTACATTTCCGTGGCCACGCTGAAGCCATTGGCATTAAGACTCAAAGGAACAAAACATGGGTGAGCACAACAGTGGGAAAGGGGTAGGTACTTCCAACTGTGCATAACAATTTTAATTTGAAAGTTTTAAGACTTCTCTTTTTTTGGTGGAGTTTTCTTTTTTCCTTCTTTTGTAATAAATTTGGACTAATAATAGTTCTTTGATTAGACTGCTAAGATTTGAATTGTACTAACAAAAAAAATTTTGGCTTTACATATAAGGTGTTTCATTTTTGCCCATAACAAGATGTTGAGTATAATAAATATTTAAAATACTTAAAGCTGAACAATATATTTTAAGGAGGATTACTGCTTCTGCAGAATACACTGGCTATGGTCCTAGCTGAGCAGCTGCTGAGGTAGCCAGTCACAGCCTTCCTCCTCTAGTTGTATTGCTTTGTGGTTTGTTCTTCCTATTCAGAGGGACTCTCATTGCCCAGTTCCTAATGTGTATCCCTTTTCCTCCTTGGAGCAGACATTTTGCTCAGGGAAGCCGTAGCAGTGTTCTGGTAGAGGTAGCATTGCCTGTCACCAGTAACTCCTCTTTGCTGCACCACTGCATCGCATGTTCATTGGTCCATTCTAGTCAGGTCATCAAGAAATGCTGAGAAAAAGCATACTGCTGCTCCGTCCTCAAAATCTGTTCCTTTTCGTGTGGCTAAGACGACAGCAGTTTATTTTCACTTCCAGATTGCAGAGTGTAGACTGGCTTGGATTTGGGGTTCCTGTGTGTCCCCTATGCTATTTTTCTAATTCCTTTACAACTCTCCAACATGCAGTTTCAGCAATAAAAATAAAGATAAATCAAAATCTGCATGTGAGCATGTACTTAATGTTTTTTCTCTCTATGTTGAAAAAACAGGTTTTTCTAATGTTTTCAGTTTTGTTAGCCCTTTACCTGCATTCAAATTAGTTTCCTTAGACTGTGGTTTCATGCTGTATGTAATCCACACACATTGGCATCCAGAAGGCTCATCCTGCTCTTGTAACCCTTTCCCGTGTGTTGGATGAAACTGCAAGGTTACTGTGTGCAGGGCTGGGTCAGCTGGCCTCAAGTTTGTTGTATTCACTTCTTGATGGGGTAACTTTTCCATTGAGTAAGTCAGATGATCCAGCTCCCAGTGTAGTTCCACAGTCCTAGGGGTGATTTGTAATCTGTGACTGGGATCAGGGAGGCCATGGCCATCCATAGAACAACTTCTAGTTAGATTGTATAAATTCTTTTTAGGAAGCAGAGTCCGCTTGCATCACAAAAGGAGACAGCAACACTTTGATTTCAGGGATGTACAATCTGGCCTATTCTACTAGGGCAAAAGGTGAGTGGATGAACTTCGTAGTATGTGAGAGATGTTAGAAAACCTAGGAGTCCACGAGAAGTGAGAACCAAGTACTAAAGAAAGGATGTGAAAACACTTTGCTGCCTCCCTTTCGCTCCTCTGAAGCGCATACTTAGCGCAGGGAAAGTGTGTGCTGTTTGCAGGCTGTTTACAAGGAAACACAGGTGATGGTGGTTCTTTGCCCTCCACAGAGTACATTGTTCCCATCTGGTGAAGTCGGTGTACAGTTCTGTGATCAAGAGCTGCATTCTTGCTCTCTAAATACCTGCTTTTCCTTGTTAAGGTGATGTGTTGTGCGCTAGCGGTGTGTTGATGATGTGACTGACAGAACTGGATCAGAAAATAGGAATACTAGAAAAATTATAATGCTTCTGGAAAATGCCAAACCCTTGGTTGACCACATCCGTATCTATCATCTTCTTGCCACTTTCCAGCTGTTTTGTTCTGAAGGACAGAGGTGCCAGGATTCCAAATGAGCCTTCCTGTAGGTTATTTTGCATCAAGTATGAATGTTGGTGGCTTTTGTTTTTCCTGGCTGTTGGTATGAGGGGTGGGGTTGGGGCTGAGGTTTTTTTGTTGTTGAGGTTTTGTTGTTGTTTTGTTTATATGTCTTAAAGGGATGTTACACAGGTTTGATAAACTCCTAAAATCCTAATCCCCTGTGAGTCACGGAATACCACACTGCATGCAGTGCTCATCCCTGAGGAAAAACCCCAAACTCTTCCCAGCACAAAGCTAAAGTTTCTTGCACTGGTGACTCAAAAATAGGGCAACTCTACAATGTGAAGCTGCTTTAGAAATGAGAGAGTAACTGGACTTGAGAATGAGATGATTTTCTTTTCATGCTTAACAAAGTAGTGCACCTTGAGATTTATTTCTCATCTCTAATGCAGTTTTGACAGAATAACAGTACAGAATGTACCTGTTCTTTTGCTTTTATCAGTTTCTTTGGAGCATAGCATGAGCACAGACTGAAACAAATACAACCGGCAGAGCAGCCCTCAGAATTTTAATTCATTTTTCCTCCTATATAAAGCGGGCCTTACCAGCCCCACATACTTTAGAAGAAGTATTTATTGTAGAGAGGGATTCTTCAAAGTACCTCAAAAGAGTTGGAGGCAAAGATCTGTGGTAACGCTTCAGGTGACTGGGGTAAATGAAGGAGCTTTGTGATTTGATCCAGAACAGAATGGGAGAGGAGAAACCCCTGCCTTTTTTTCAGTCTTTTACTTCCTGGCGATGATTCAAAGAATAAGGTCATGGAAATAACAAGTGTGGACTTTCTGAAATTCTGTCTCTATTCCCATCCTGTCTCATTTAGTACACAGGATGAATGGCTGTGCCGATCGTTAAGGGGTTGGTGACAGTCTCCACCTCTATGTTTGTAAAGAAAAATTGTCATAAGCGTAAGCGTCATGATGTTTGTGTGCTCCTCGTGTCTGTTGGTCAGCTGAAAGGCCAAATGCCTGCTGAGAGAGAACCTTCGCAGCAGTATTAAGACAGACTGGAGATATACAGAGGGTAAATTTACTGTAGATTTTACAAACATGAGACTTTTCTCTTTGCTCACTAAGTATGAATAAAATGTATCCTTTTTCAGATAGGCCTGATAGGCTTGGAAAGATTTTCTTATTTCAGAGCAATGCGTAGACTTAATAAATTGTTTATTAGGTTGTGTCTCTAACCTTTTTTTTCCCAAATGAAAGCTAAAGTGCAAATGAGGCAATATTTTTTTTTTTTAAATGGAGAACCATGCTGTTCACAAGGTTTCCGTAGGCTGGAAGAGAAGCAAGGGATGGAGCCTTTTCACATTACAGAGGACCAATTAAATTGCACCATGTTTTTGTGCTATGGAAAGCATGCCAGTTTTACAAAGGTGTTTGCATTGAGAGCCTGGGCCTCAGTAAGGGAACCACTGGTGAGGGAAGCAACTGCACGAAGAGCCACACTGAGTTCTGAGCTTGAGGTCTGGTGTAGCATATGGCACATTTTCTTGAGCAGAGCCCTCCATGAGAATGCACGTATTGCATTTGTGATATAGGTAGCAGGTTCACAGGCAGTGCTATTCCCAGCTGCATGGGTTTCCTGGCAAAGGTTTCTGTTGGCTTGGAAATCTTCATGCTCCCCTGTTTCACTGTGGCTTGGAGCTCCGTGATGGTGAGGGAAGGTGGGCCTTCCCGTAATGTTTTTAAAAAGTCTTATTATATTGTGGAGAGCTGCAAGGTCCACTTTCATCACAGAATCAAGAGAGGGCAACTTAATAGTGACAGAAGTGATAGATATATGCATATATGTGATAGCAGTGGAAGTAACACTGCACTGGGTCTAGATAAATGTCTGTAGAGGGTGATGAGCTTTCGAGGGGGGGCATTTAAAATGTTGTCCAATACTACATGCATAAAAGCAGAGTGGAATGGGCTGGGAGAAAGAGAGCTATGAGCACTGAAAACAAGTGAGGAGAAGGCTGAGTTAAATAAAGAAATAGTGGTAGGAGACAGAATGGGAGAAGAGAAAATTTCTTTTTTGTATGTATTTTTCCCTGAAATAAACAAATGATGTAGCTATTAAAAACACATTAATTTATACTCCAGGGATTGCTGCTAAGTGATATTATCTACACACAATGTTGCTAATCTATCTACAACATCGTCCTGTTTGTAGAACAAGATCTGTAATTCATTGTTTTTACTGTATTTACTTGACATTTTGGAATATATTGTAGATAATGAGTTGTGAACAAGGAGTGCTCAGTATGTTAAAGATTACGTTAAAGTTTTAGGTCAGTCACTCATCGGGAAAAGTTTTACTTTGCATTTGCCGTGACTCCTTCTTGCCATAGATAGATGCTAGAAGATGTCTACAAATAGTCTCAAAATAATGAGGAACTGATAGTGCTGAAAATATGCAGCCAATTCAAAAGGTTTGTGTCTGAACAGTGTGTTTTATGTATGTGTCATGGCAAGTTTTTCCCCCGAGGTCACTGTTTTGGACAGAATGATTGACCTCCACTGCAGAAGACAGGTTTTAAATGTAAATCAGCTACGTATGCTGTTTTCTGGTTTCTAGGTGTAAAAGGAGGTTACTAGTTTTTCTTAACACGATATAAGGTGGTAGAAAAACCTAAGTGGAAGAAACTTTCTATGTCATCAAGCTTTGTCCCCTAATACTGCAAATTCCACGTTACGTAATTCCTTTCATTACTTTAGTGCGTTTTATGTTTAAGGTGGTCAGGAAAACTGTGAAAGACATAATTGACCTAATAGTTACGATTTTTCTAATTTCTAGCCTAAATTTACTCACACCCAGCTAATACCTGGGGTTTGGGGGTTTTGTTTTGGTTTTTTGTCAGCAATGTCCTTTAGCATCAAAATAGTTCTTCAGAGCTGTGTATCCTTTGGCCCTACTTGTAAAAATCCTTTTGTTTAGATTAGACACACATGCGCACACACCCCCCCTAAAAAAAAAACAACCACCAAACAACCCACAACAAAACCCCCTTATTGTCAGCTCTTTGTTTTAATGTTCAATCTAGGGGTCCTTTTCTGAACCAGTTCTGATTTAAATAACTCTTGAAGACAGTTGATGAGTGTGATATGCATGGTTTCAGAGAACGTGTTGTACAATTATTTTTCTTGCTTGGTGTGTCCTAAGGTCATATCAGATTCTCCTGCAGCTGTACCAAGTAGATAGGTTACAGTCTTTTTATGATCAATTTCCCTTTCTTTAGCTGCTTTCCATGCATTAACTCCAAATTAGTCAAGTAAATTACTTTTTATACTGTTGAATTTTGCTGCTGCTCCTACTTCAGTCCTCAAGATATCCATCTCTCTGATGAATTCATCTTCCTCTTTATTAAAGATAGTGTCACCCACCCACTCCTATTTGTGTCCACGCCATTGATGAGAGTACTAAATAAAATACTTCATGGGAATGATCCTTGAGGAATTAAAAATAACCTATTTCTTACCAGGTGCATTCCCTTTCACTGCTTTCATTTTCTTTCTCCCTTAAACTCCTTAATTCCTTGCATGTGTTAAATTCTGCTGCTAATCCTCACTTTCTGGCTTTACTCCTAGCTCTAATGGGACACCATCTGTAATGCTTTCCTGAAATCCTGTTAGATAAGATTTTCTTTGTACCTCGTTTATGTTATATTGAAAATCTATTGAAGAAAAGCTGTCAGGTTAGCCTAGTGTGATCCATAGCTGGCAAAATAGCATTGTGTTAGATCTTGTTTTCCAGTTTCAGACGGGTTTTTAAATTTTTTTTTTTCTTGCCAAATTTGTTCCAGACTTTTGCATGCTCTTGGATGCAGCCTGTTGCAAAGTGGATCGTTTGTGCGTGTATGTGTGGCGTTTTTATCTCTCTTGGAATGTGTACTTTCAAAGGGGCAGTAGCATTAATGAGAGTTAGCTTCAGGAATAAATGCATCGCAGGCTGCAAGGCTCCTGAGTGTTAAAGTTAATTGGTGTTGGAAATTAGTTTTTAGACTACTAATAACAATGCTAAGCCACTTAAGTATCTCTAAATAAACCTGAGATTTGCTCATATTAAATAATACTGAACCAGGTTTTTTTTCTTCCTTTGTGTAGTACTGCTGACTCAAATGAAATTCAACAGATATAACTGAAAAGGCAGAATTTTATCTGCTTAAGTTTCATCTGAGCCATAGGACACTACAGGGACAGCACTTCTGCAGAATTTAAAATTTTGCCAAAGGTCAAGGACCTTTTTTGCATCACTAGAACACTTCGACTTGATGTAGTAAAAGTTGTCATAGTAACGTTAAGAGAACCTAAAAGACACACTTTTTGTTTTAAAATCCATAAATCCACGCAGCTGAAAGATAATATTGAAATTATTGCTGGAAGTTTGCTTCTTCCCAACTGCCCCTTGCCCCATTTCAGTTCTCTTTACACACTGCACCATTGCATTTGATACCCACTGGAATTGGGCTTAAATTAGAGCACACAATGCCAAGGGTATTTAATGGCAAAAGATTTTGATTCTGTGTAAACATTTATTTAGTAATGCAAGGCAGCTGCGAATAATAAGTAATTTGCTAACTAGGAATAATAGATGGAAAGTGGATTTTAATCATATTCTTTAAGTACTTTCTGGAAAAATACTTTTCTCGGGCAATGAACCAACGTCAATCTCATGATTATGGGATACTCCGGGAAGGTTTGTGCTGAGTGCTCCATTAAACTATAAATTATATATTTTGTGAGACGTAATTTGGTCAGGGAAGCAACTGTGAGTGCATCTTTTGGGTCTCCTACAGTAGTTGATCAAATGATTCTCATTGACCAGACACTCGGTTCCATGGGGAATGAACATATTGAATGAAAGAACAATGCAATCTGCTATAGGTCAAAAAATCAACAGGCTTCATTACAGCTCGCTCTACTTAGTATTCTATTTAGCATCCCTTTCATGGACTTTTGAAGAATTTTACAGACTTTTGGCTGCTGCGAGGTTTTTAATTCATCTAGAGAGGCTTGAACTTATACCAATTAATTTCTCTCTTTTTTCAGAGTTAGAAGAAAGAAGTGACATCACTAAAACTGGAGCTGTAGTTACAGATGTATAAGAATTTTTACAACTTTCATGTAGCTGATTTGCTTTTGATTTGGTATTCTAGTAGGTAGATTAACAAAGAGCATTTCAATTTCTACTTCTTATGATGTAGTTTTTATTGCAACTTACTCTGTTGTCTGATATACTGTGGATTGATCCCATTGAAAGGGTGGGATACCTGCAAAATTAATCAGCATAGCTCTAAGATTCTCTTAACTGAAACACTTATTTTCTGACCTAAATCCACATTTTAGGGTTTAATTAAATTTTTGTCTGATGTTTTTCCTTACATTCTTGAACCAAAAAAAAGTTTAATGGACTTTCTGGAACAGAAGGAGGCACTATTCAGACAAAACTAAAAACAAATCCCAAGAAACGAACAATGCAATGGGATGCTACAAACATAGGTCTGTTCTTATTTGAGGACATGGATTTTTGGCATAATAAGAATGGATGTCACTGTTCAGTGAATAACAGAGACAACGTTGATACGTAAATGTTGAAAAATGAAAGTTTCCAATTCATCATTTATAGAAATGAATTTTAAATCCCCAGTTCTCAAAGTTGTTGAAGTGGGAGGTTTTGGACTTGTTTTTTTAGCTAAATCCAAAAACCTGATTCAGACATTTTAGGATAGTTTTCTAAAGTATAAAGAAAAAAACAATTACTTTTAAAAAGAAGCATGGCAGTTGCTTTTGCTTTTGTATTTAATTACCTTACTCTCCATCTTCCTTTGAGTTTCTACATTTCTTCACTTCAGTATTCATAGAGATATATGTTAGGTTTTACAATAAATGGCAAGGTGACATGATTTACAGTCTTACTCCTGTTGATTAATGTCTCTGCATATTCATCTGTCTCAGAGTTTGGTTCTAAGAGCTGGTATTTCCAAGAATGTCATGAAAAGGTGATAAAATTCTTTAGTGAGAGAAACACTGTGGTTATAAGAGTAGCTGTTGTTACTAGAGTCAATTGGTACTTCTGTGCTTAGAGGTAATTTGAATATTAATTTTTAAGTGATTACATTATGCTGGTAATATGAGTAATTTAGCTACTGCTGTCCTTCAGAGAAAAATTGAGTCTGTTTTCAGCTGAAAGTAATTCATATCTATTCATTGCTTGTTGCCTGACCTGTTACTATTCTGATATGTAATTTTTTGGTACATAAGATCTGGATTTTAATTTAGTAAGCCATTAAGTCATTGATACATTAAAATGGCTAATTTAACTTCAAATGTATTATTTCATAATGTCTAATGAGAAAAAGTCAAGTAATTTTGTTACATTTGAAGTAAAAAGGCCATAAAAGGTAGAACTGTTGTATATGTTATTAGTAGACGTCCTCAAATGTATGTCTGCAACAAGAATATTTTAGGGTGATGGTAAGTGATGCTTCTGAGCCACATACATAAGAGAGAGTGGCTGTAGGCCTGTACTGAACCCTATGGCTTCTTTGATCTGCTTCCTTTTGTATAGAGGGCTCTGGGAAGGATAAGCTTCGCATGTGTGGTTTCAGCTTTGTTTCTGAAGGAGAGTCAGGGTTTGCAATCATCTCTTGCTGTGTGTATATCTGTTAATACCTTCCCAATAACTTTTGAACTTGTTCAACAGATCCATTCAACTTGAAAGGAATAACTGAAATCTTAGAAATTGCTACTATTTATGCACCAAAAAAGGGGTTTTTTTGGGTGATGGTTTTTTTTGGAGGGAGGTTGGGGTTTTTTGCCTCTCCTACATCTATCAGGTAGTCCCTTTTGTGGAGTATATAACATTTGCACTTGTTGGATTTCCAGTGACTGTTGGAGTGCAACTGTCTAAAAGGGTACCTTTTTCATGATTTAATGTGTCAGTTTTGCTCTTTTCAGCTGCATGGACGTGGAGTTCTGAAACTGGATAGCAGAACATGTAGTAGAAAGCTTTGATTTTGAAAATTGCCCTCATGCTTCATCTTTTGATACCATATGAAGTTTTTTTTACCGTTATTTGCTATGGTTTCTGGATGCTTTTGAGAAATGTGGAGTGACTTGAACATCAGCAGGTCAAAGTTCCCTCATATGCTTTTCTGTAGTAAAAGGAAAAACTGTGATTTCTATTGATCACCAAAAATTTACCGTGAATGAATTTTACTGTAAGTGGATCTGCTTTGCATTGTGTACTGTGCATCTTTGTGAGGGTATTTGGTGAAATAATGGATGTACCTCTGCAGGAATTAACTGTAGAAGCAAAGGTGTGATAGCATTCCCTAATGAAGCTAGGCTATAAGGGACTGCCTTTGTCTAGATTGGCAGTGGCAAGTATTAACAATGTAGACTTGCAAGACTGATACCTGGGAGTACTAATTGTTATCCAGTGAATGGCAACAAAGGTTAAATAATGCAGGGTCACTGCTGTGTTCTTTCTGTTTTGGGACGTCTGATTTTAAAAGGTCATTCTGTCCTGCTTTGTATGACAAGATGGAGGACTTACATTTTGTAATGGCCGTGACATCTAACTTAGCAGAAATGCTGGGAACTGAAAATGTTTCTTATGAGCTGCTGTTGAATATAAGCGTAACTTTGAACTCACATTCTGGTGACGGGCTAAAACAAATTGGTACTAGTTGAAAACTTCAGTTTTAGTGTCTTTTGGTGAAATGTTGTTTAGGTATGTGTTTCATACTGGACTAAAGGAAATTTCTTGCCTTCCTCTGTATGTTTTCTGGCCTGACAGCATCTTGGTCAGGGTAAATTAAGGGCTTCTTTCAGATCATGTGCATGGACCACTTTTGACCGTTTAAAGGGAGATAGAGGGAAAGACCTTTTCAGTTACATCATTGAAACCCACATACCAGGTCACTGAAAGCCAAATATACACTGCATATGGCTGCCAGACTCTACAAAGAGTTGTTATAAATTTGTAGAAGATTTTATGATGAAGTCAAATTTCTCTACCAAATATCCTGGCCTTCATTCATGTTGATTCAGAAACATAATAAAGTGTAATTAATTAGTTTTTCTGTGGTCTTGTTTTTCTAATAAATTTCAACTAAAAACGTTGTTAAAATCAGTCTGAGGTAGCATTTCTACCTAAACAAATACACCTGAGCAAAATTAATAACTTAAAATCTCAATAAATGAAGATTACTTGGTACCTATACTGTTGTAAGTAATTAGTTAAAGATCACGTTTGCAGTGCTCACGTGAAAATTTGGAAAAAAAGATCAAAATTAATACAAATGGAGTTAGATGCCTGTCGTGTTGTAAGACCGTATTTTTTTCACCTTGGATTGCAGTTCTGGATTCTTTATTTAGTAGAACTCAGTTTTCTCTCCTTACAAAAGCCACGGTAAACAGAACTAAATTCCATGCCTTTCAGGCTTTTATAGCTCCTTGCTATATATTAATTCTTTTCCTGCTGCGTAATAAGGATGCATAATCAAAGGCTAGGGAAGCTGCCTGGATTCTTGAAGAAGTGTTCTTGCCTTAACTTTACCATACTTGGAAACATTTGCCAGGATGTCCCTTTGCTTTTTTCCATCTTTGTCTTCCCAAAGAAAAACTGTCAAGTATTCCTAAAAAAACCTCAAATCTATGACAGCTCTTTCCCTAAAATACCTTGTTAAATCTGGATCTGTATAAAGTATCTTTCTTTCTGACAATATTCCTTTCGGAAGGATGTTCAGTATGCAGTAGAAAGGACATGATATTTTCAGATACATAGTCCTTACAGAAATGCTAAAAATGTGGTAGAAACGAAGAGTTGCCTAAGTGAGAAAACTCTCTCCGTTGGGGCATTCAGGTTCAAGCTAAAAGTCAGTGGGCATATACCTACAGAATAATTAAGGAGAAAAAGAGAAAAGAGATTAACTAGAAAATCATATACTGCAATCACACTGTGGACTTGCGTTCAAAGGGGCCACTCTGAGTGAAATTGCCAACAGTCAGTGTCTTCTACAGAGAAAAGCCACTACTTCTTGATATGCCTTTTATATGTAAAGTGTCTCATTTTCTGATGTAGACTTGTATATACATGACTCAATAGTAGGTAGTGATGAATAAAAAGCGGTATCTAGATTTGCATGAAGTTAAGAGCTAGTCTCTGATTTCAAGGAAGCAGCTTGAACCTGGGCTTTTTGTTTAGGAATTTAAGAACAAAACCTCTCCCTGTTTTTCCTCTACTTTTCTTTCAGCTATGCCTTCCCAAAGTCAGATGATTTGACATCCCAGTTTTAGCTCATATATGAATAACTGAAGCAATATTAGTTTCTTAATTACTTTAAATAGATATGCTCAAAGTTGGCTATTGTTATGGAACTAGAAATGCACGTAGGTTGAACATTGTCTGGGTTTTTTCTGACACTTTTTGAGGTACAGAAATTTTGCAGGAACACAGCTAATCTAAAAAGGCCTGGAAAAAACCTAAGCACTAGAATCACGAAAATTATATTCTATCTCTGTGTTTTTAGCCATTGTTTCCAAAATGGATGCATTCATTTCTGGAGTCCTGGCCACTATAGAGCAAGTCTACACTAGAGAGAGGCTACCCAAAGCAGGGTGATGACCTAATGGAGTAGCCAGCCTGCTAGAGGGACACAGAAGAAAATTTTGAGTGACTTGTCACCTTTTTTATCCCTACTGTTGTGCTAATTGTTAGGGTGATACCTTATGTATATGCTAGATGGTTCCTGTTTTCTGCTGACTTCTGCAGTCAGCAAGGCTCAAGCATTGTGCCAGGGGCTCCCAGGGAGTTGCAGTTGGCACATTTAACCTCCAGCTGCAGCCTTTCCCAAGTTTCTTGGTTGCCTGCTGCATTAATTTCCAGCATTCTTTTGACAAATAGTTCTAGTGCGCAGTCACAGCATTAAGACGACAGTTCACTAATGTCAGTTCCCCAGGTGGAGGCCAAGAGGGACAAAATATGATCTAACTCCTGTGAGAGCTAGCTCCTTTTTCTAAGGAAGTGTATTTTCATTGTTTAATTTTGGGAAAGAGAAAAGGGAAGATCTGAGGATCAGATGTACCAGTTAGTAGTCCTACTTAAACACAGAAAGCAAAAACACCAAGAAAAAGCTGTGGTTTTGTCTCCTCTCTGTTCTCAACATTATTCATCCCTGCGTGTCTTCATCACAGATGAAGCTATGCAAACCTATTGCTGGAAGCAGTACTTTCAGCATGAATGCTACTCATTGATTTTCTTCTCAGACTGGTCTGAAATCAGGATTAGCACATCAGGATATCAAGAAAGTGAATGGTGCCATCTGTTTCAAGGGCATTTACAAATTATTCTGTCACCAGTGGGTTGGAAAGGTTTTGGAGGTACCTATGACTCATCACAGCTGGTTTTCTTTGATCTAGTGTTTCTAGATTGACCACGTGTGAATAGATGTACTAGCTAAAGCAGTGTGAAAATTGCATCATGACAGTATTGGATGAAACCAATATAAAACTCAAGCTCAAATGTTCATGGAAATCCGTTTTTCAGTCACATGGTTGAGAGGCTACTAGTGTTTTAAATTCTTGTGCGCAAGTGTTTGTTGCAGTAATTCTGAGAAGACTGATGCTAGGAACACAAACTCTGACACGTGACTTTATCATCAGGAGTAACAAAATTATGTTTTCCGGTGGGTTACCAGAGTTGTTATGAATGCTGACTATGTTAGGTGCTCACAGTTTTGCCTTATGTGCATACATGTAGTATGTACACATGCACAACTGTGGTATGAGTACACATGTATGCATCCGTACTTTACACATGAATTCCAAGCACCCAAGGGAATAAAATAACCATAACTTTTAAGATAACCATAATTTCTTGGCTATTGGCCTCCAACAAGCAGAAAGCAGAGCTCAGCGAGCAGAGGCTGGAAGTGCACAATCCCAAATTGCAAAGCAGCTTGCACAACCTCTGCAGATCAGTCTGCCAGGATCTGTATAACCTGCGTTTGAGCCACGGCATGCCAGGCCTCTTATGACTAAGCACAAACCTACACTTCAGAATGTAAAACTACTAAGCCATTGTTGATGAATTATATTACTTTTTATCAGCTATTAAGTATTTCTATTCTGGATGAATACCAGTTAGTCTGTGCTGCTCTGCGCTCGATAGCGGAGTGTGCAGGGGAACAGCTCCTCGGGAGGTCTGTAAACCTTTCCAGGCATGAGACCAACAATTTTGTGATAATGTTTGTATCTGGACAAACCTTTGCTGTTCTCAGGCTTTGGAAAGATCATACTCACTGTCTTCTAAACTTACTGAAATGTAGGTCTAAAGTTGAAAAGTATAGGGATATGCCTGAGGTTTAAGCATTCCCTGTTTTACCATTGGATTGGATTAACTAGTAATAAAAGATAGCCATCTCGACATCTACTCAGATTTGGTGCAAGAATTTCTTAATTTCTTCTCTTTTTAACTTTATTTCCAAAATAAGCAACGCATATCCATATTTTGGTCAGGCTTTTTAGAGGTTTTTTTGGGTTTTTTTTTTTTTACATATGAGAGATTACATTGGGCAAAGGGGAACTTGAAAAGGAATTTTACACTGGTTGCTATCTGTACGCAGCTATAATTACAATTTGATATTTTGCACATGTTTATTTAGAATGAGGCAAACTATGGTCCTCATTCCAATAATTTATCTCCTCTGATACCAAAATGATTCCTGAAGATGGTTGGGAACTGTTTTTGTAGATATCTCTAGTATGTATCTTTAGTAGAGATGTTTTCAAATCTGATTATCTTTGCGGAGTGGAAAGTTGAAGCTGAAAGACCCCTTTCAGTCTTAAAAAGGTTGCCCTCTAATAGTTTTATTGTTTACAGTTGTACACGTGCCGATTATAGTTGACTTGTGGGTGTGGTGGAGCTTTGAGAGGAGCTGTAAGCTGACACTTTAAATGACCATAGTAAAAATAAGCTTGTGTATCACTGCACTGTAGTGTGTAGCGCTACTTGCTAGTTCAAGTAGGCAAACAAGGTTTAATGTGCAATTTGTAGTGCCTGAGGAATATGCTCAGTTGGTACCTTTCTTTAACCTGTCTACAGTTTATGAAATCTATATGGAATTTACTTTAAAAGCTAAAGAAGCATTTCTTAGGAACATGAATAATCATCTCTGAACATCCTGGGATATTCAAAATCATTGTTTATCTAGAATACATGGTTCACAATTTTCAGTTACATAAAAAGAAATTGATATATCAGTATACTGTAGAAGATTTTATTAGTTCAGATTTTTGATTTATTTAGATTTTTTAGGAGATAAAATTGCAGGGTGGAGATGCAATTCAAACACTGAAACGGGTGACAGTTCAAATTTAGTATATTTCGCCTTTGATTATTCTGTGTTTACTGAACAATAGCTTGATCTTTCCTTTTGACCCTCTCTTGTAGAACTCTTCTCTCCATCAGTTGTTTGTGACCTGTTCCTGTCACTTAATTTCAGTATTCACTTTACCTTAGAAATACAGAGAAGTATTTGCTGAGTATTTTCAACATGCCACTCCACTCCTGTTGTACATCTTCATTCTTGAGGGCTGCAGTTGTGTTCTAACCTCTCTTTTATGTTAAAATTTGAGTTGTATCATTGGTTTTACACCACTGTTGCTAACAGAAATCCCAGTCTGTGTGATTATTCTAAACAGTCCCTACATATTTTGATCATGTAATAGTAGTCACAAGTCATGTGTTTTAGTTCCACTAGAATGAGATGTAGGTCACTAAATACTTGATCCAAAACTGAGAGATGGAAAGGCAGTGGATGTGGTCTATCTTGACTTCAGTAAGGCATTTGACACCGTCTCCCACGGCATCCTTGCAGGTAAGCTGAGGAGGTGTGGCCTGGATGATCAGGTAGTGAGGTGGATTGTGCGCTGGTTGGAAGGAAGAAGTCAGAGGGTTGTGGTCAATGGGGCAGAATCTAGTTGGAGGCCTGTGACTAGTGGAGTCCCTCAGGGGTCGGTACTGGGACCGGTACTATTCAATATCTTCATCAGCAACCTTGATGAGGGAACGGAGTGTACCCTCAGCAAGTTTGCTGATGGCACTAAACTGGGAGGAGTGGCTGACATGCCAGAAGGTTGTGCTGCCATTCAGCGAGACCTAGATAGGCTGGAGAACTGGGCAGGGAGGAACCTGATTCTACGTTTCTGTGATTCTGTGAGAGAAGTCGGTGGGAAAGACTGTTGGCTTTTGTAGAAATCTAAAAGTCCTAAGGGTAAATGTTCTGGAAAAACTCTAAACAACAACAACAAAATCATACTTTTTTCTCAAACTTAAGTTAGTGACTGATTTAATTTTGAAAATATAAAAAGTAGCATGCTTTGTGGTACTCTTAGTCTATATTGCAAAGTTGTAAAATGGTAAGGGTGAAATTTAGATCATCTTGATGCGTATAGCAGTATTGGTGCTGATGTGACCAGGCCCAGGATTTGTCTTTGAAAATGTAATCCTGTTACCTCTTCAAATTATTCTCCTCTGAATTCTTTGATATTATTAGGATTTTATCTTAGTGATTACCTGTGTCTTAACAATGAAAAATGTCAGATCCCAGCTATCAGTGTCTCTTTTGAAAATGCAGGAAACATTTAGGAGCAATTGTTACACATGCTAGGCTGACAGGAGAAGTGTTATGAAAGGAAACACACTGTTCAATTTTATATTTGGCCAACATCTTGATCTGGACAATTATTATTATTTTTTTTTTAATATAAGCATGAGTAGCCTTGCAAATTTGTCATAGCTAGAGTAATACATATGTTTTATATATATTTAGTTGTTTACTAAGTAATTGGTTGGTGGCACATTTGTATAGCAGTGTAAATGCCATATTAGTTAAAAAGCATTAATTCATTAACATATCAGGTATTTCTGAGCTTTCAAGTCATTATCTTTTATTTTATTGCTCCCGAAATAAACAGCTATGAAAATGTGAGGCAGTAAAATTTTGCAGTTTTCTGTTTGAAGATTAGGCACACTGAAGTGACTTTCTCTTGCAAGACAGTTGAAACAGTATTTTTTTTTCATCCATTTTAGATGTTGAATAAGAAATAGTAAAAACCTAAATGGATCAATCACAGATTAACCAAAATCCTGAGAGTGCAGTTTAAAAGGGGGGGGGGGAAGTCTCTGTCAGTAACTCTCATAACGGCAGCTCCCAGGGTACAGTTAAAGGCACTAATACTCAAACTATCTACAAGCTCTTTAGTGAAAAAATTAATTCCAGCAGTTTCAATAGCATTAAACTCAACCAGCCCCCCCCAAAAAACCCACAATGCACCGAAAAGCAATATTTCACAGTGGTACGTTTAGAAGGTCACAAGATTCAACTGAAGCAGGTCACAGTGCTGGAAGCTCTCGGACTGATTTTTCCTGGGCTTACAGCATGCTTGAGGAAAATCCTAGCTTCCATTTACCAAGTTTGCTTTTTCTCTGTAAACTTTGCTCAGTAGAATTGCATGACTTTGCTGAACTTAAAGCTTCTCGGTAAGTATGGAAAGGAGGGAATTCCTGCAACTTTCTTCATGAAGTTTAAAAAAATTTCAGGT
Source organism: Psophia crepitans (assembly GCA_013399095.1). Classification (NCBI taxonomy): domain Eukaryota; kingdom Metazoa; phylum Chordata; class Aves; order Gruiformes; family Psophiidae; genus Psophia; species Psophia crepitans. The sequence goes on along the minus strand of VWZZ01001335.1, from coordinate 325,909 downwards.
AGGATTGGCTGTTCAGCTTGCTTTGTTTTGTTTTCTTTCTCTGCTGGATGGGTCAAATAAATGATGAGTCTAGCCCAGCCTGTGCCAGCAGCAACAGGCGATCCTAGTTTGGGAAAGCACGCTAGCTGGGCTGCTTTCTGCTGTCCCATCTACTTCTATTCCACTTCTCACCTCCCCCCAGCTGTAGTGATCATATCAGAGAGGTTGCGGGGAGGATAAAATGGGGATACAGGAAAAACAGTAGAAATGTTGAGTGTTCATTCAAAAGTTTTCCTGATGTAGTAGTAGTAGAAAAAATAATAGTTTTTAAAAACAAAGTGATGCAAAATAGTCTTCTATTTCACCCTTACAATCTCTATTACCTCTCATTTATACTCTTTTTTTTAACTGAACATGTTGCTCTGACTACATGGCAAAAATATAGTCCTTTTGGTTAATCCTTGCACAAAACATTCCTATAAAACAACTTAGATAAAAGCAATGCAAGAGGAGGAGCACAACATTAGGTAGTTCAGATTCCTAAAAAAAAAAAAAAAAAAAAAAATTCTATGCCAAACATTAAGGTTCCCAAGTTTGTGGCAGGAAAGTTAGGGAAAACTCGATTTTCGCCTTTGGCTGTGACCCAAATCCTCCTTGGCAATGTTGAGCAGTAGGGCTTCTGAATCACCTGGGACCCTGTGGAGACTCAGTGATAGAGGTGAGAAGGCTTCCCTCTAGAGAGGCTGTCATGACACAGCCAGGGAAGCTGTCTGCCTCTGGCCGGAAGACTGTCCACTCTGAATGGAGTACTAGAAGGGTCTTTGGCCAGGGTGAGAGGAGGGCCCTACAGCTACATCATTAGAGCACTGCATCTGCTTTAGTTTCAAAAGATGTTTGGATATCAGTTCCCTACTGGAAATCAGTGGCAGGTTCCCAGGACTTCACAGAGTTGTGCCCTGACTAGTGCCAATTAACAAAACCAAACAAAACAAGCAAACAAAAAAAACCTAATCCAAAACCCAACAAACAAAACATCAAACTATGAACCAACTCCAAACAAAAAAAAACATAGTAGGAAATTTAATTTTGTTCTAGTAATGTCAGATTAGATGTTATGTGCTATATCTAATGCTTTAGAAACATTAAATAAGCATATGTCCATTGAGATGTGACTGAAGCGCGTCCGAATGCGATAACTAAGGTGTGACTGAACTTAGGAGGTACTGCTATCTCTTGGTCAGCAAGCAAGGATAATTTCTGCTGAAAGAGTATGAAATAGGTATCGGCTAAGGCCTAAGCTGTGTATTACAGTTACTCTGGATGAAGTGGTAGCAAGTCTTTGCTACAAAATTTTTTAATGCTTCAGTTACCCTGTTTCAACTACACTTTCTTTTCTAATGCTGATTACCTTCTGAGCAGGGATCCAGGATTTGTCCTCTCACTTTCTTGGTGCTAAGTAGAAATCAGCTGTATTCTTCTCTCAAGGACTGTGAGGAGCTGATGGAGAAACTGGGAGTAGAATATTGCCTCTCTGTCTGATGCCTGTGCTTCTACATATTTTATAAAATACTACTCTGTAAAGTGTCCAAAAAATTTAAGCCTATCTTTTGAGTCTTGTCCACTTGACCCTAAATATGTCTCTTAAGTCCTAGCAATGTGACCATGAATGGAGGAAGCCACATTACTCTCTGCAATGCTTACCTTGTCCATGCTTAGTAATACCATATTCAGTTGCACTCTGTAATTGGCAGGCAGTATTCATTTATTTCATTTGATAAGATTTTTCACAAACTTTGCGTCGTGGCAGATACTCTGTAGCAGCTTTTTGAAGGGAAAAAAATGCAGCAGATAGGTCCTGCTGTAACATCTTCAACAGGTCTGTAATAACAGACGGATGGATAACGTCAAAGGAACACGAAGGAAGTTATGCAGTAATGTTCATGACCAGCAGGCAGAATACGTTCTAATCAATCTCAACCGAGAGAGGGCTGTTATTTTAAAGCTATATAAACAGGGGGGTTGGACTCACTGATCTTTCGAGGTCCCTTCCAGCCTCTACAATTCTGTGATTCTGTGATTTTTAATGGCATGGGGTTTATACATCAAAGTTTTATATACTAGTAATATACTGATACATATTAGGGAAACAGTTTTGCTTAAAAAGATTCTTAAAGACTCCAGTCTAGAACTTGTTTGTTTAAATGTGTATTTTTTCAATGACTTTGAGCTTGTTCATCATCCAGATTTTGCCTTAAACGGGACCTGTAACTGATAACTAGTTCTCTTCTCACACAAAGTTCAGACTGGACTAATTCTGTAGAAACAGTGTTTTGTGTCTGTGACCTTTGTTGGCAAATTTCCTGATAGGTGATACATTATCTGATTTGCAAACATGGCAAAAATGGTATGGCAATTTCACCAAGCATTTATTGCACAGAATAAAGAAACAAACAATTTTAGAAGTTAGAGCCCTTTTTCAGTACTCTTGTCTCTGTTCTTCTCATACAGACTAGTAATATTTTTAATTTTTTTTTCAACTAGATTTTTTTTTGTACTGCATGGAAATAATAAGAAACATTTGTTGTAGTGGAAATCATCTGCCTAGCTTTTCAAGTGGTCGTATTTATCTGTGCCTTTTTACACGTCATCAGCAGAGGTTTGCCCAATGACTGAGATGCTGATAGCTTTACGCTCCCTTATGCAACATAGTTGGATCTGTAGTTACGTGTGTGTGCGTGGTACCGCCATGGTATCTGTGATTGTACTTAGCAGATATTGTTGGAAGTTTTATGGAAGGCTATCTTATTTCTGGATGTTCAAGCAGTAGGAGAAGAAAGATAATTTACCTCCTAAAGTAAATGTTGGTGTTCAGCCAGTGAGCTTCCCTGCGTATTGCCTTCCAAGCTGAAGGGGAAATGTACATCTTCTGTCAGCTGCTCTAAACCTGCACCTAATCACATAAAGACTCAAGCTCATGCACTCTCAAATATACCTGTAACATGGGCATACAGAAAACTTTCATATTATCCCTTTAGGCAGCTTGCATAAGATCAGCCGTACTGGAGGTCTATGGTATCAGAGAATCAACTCTCTCTCTAGAATGCGCCACACTCCAAAAAAAAGACAAAGAGAAGACAAATCTTCCCTTTCTGAATGAAAGCGCTGGTGTGCCTCTTTTGATGTCTGTGCTTTGGAATCTGTCATCTTCCATAGCCATGAGTGGACTTCTCCTTTGTTTTCTTGGGATTTTTGTTTTTGTTTTTAACTGAATGCGTTTAAGGCAACCTATCTTGGTTTTTTCAAGTGTTTAGTAATATGAAATCTTGCTTCTCGAAAAGTTGACTCTCAGGAGTGAATGTGTGTTATCTTCTTGAGATTTGAAGCTACTGCTTTGAGGTTCAGCCAAAGCTCTTTTTTTCAGTTTGGTGGGTTTTTTGGTTTTTGTTTGTTTGGGTTTGTTGGTTGTTTTGTTTTGGTTTTTTTTTGTCTTCGGTTACATGTATTCTGTGATGCCTGACTGGTGAACAGTTTAATCACGCTGACGAACTGTTTTTTTAGACAAGATGGGGCTTTGTATCAGGACTGAGACTGTAGTCAGAGGCTCGACGTTTGCAAAGAGGGTTTATTCATTTGTGTCTGTTATCTGGAATTTGCCTGTTCTTGCAGTCAAACAGGCGAGTAAAAGAGATGCATGGAATATAGGTGATGAATAATTATTTTTTTCTGACCAATAATCTAATGGAAGACTGTTGTGCATCATTTTGATAAGCTTCCAGCTGACTCTATTTACAACTGCCTGCAGCTGAGACAGAAAATATGTTCATTTAGATAAAAAAAAATAATTTTGAATTAATTATTCAGCACTGTCTTGCAGAATTGGAATCTGTTCGGGTATTTGAAAGTGCCCCCTACTTAAACAGATGATGCCATGACATCTTGCCACTGATTTCAGCACAATTGCATCCAAGGAAGATGCAACTTCTCTTCTAAAAAGTGTATTGTTGGCAGCCTACTGTTCTCTCTATTCTTCCTGTGCACTGGGCTGAGATTTTTTCATTTCATGCATCATCATTCACAGCTTGCTGGAGTAATTCCATAAAGCCAGTACACATCCTTAATACAAACAGAAGAGGGAACTATATCTTTTTGTGGTTGTTTTTGAAAGCTGGACACATTTACCTAGATTTAATTTTTCTTTTCATTTCCTGGTGAAGTCTATTGCAGGGAGCGCAGATGACAGGGCAACCCAACCCTGGTTATTTTAGAATACTTGTGAGCTTGGAGACCATTACTAATTTGCTACAGTGTTTAGTTTTCTGTATGGGTTTTTCTCACTGCTGTTAGTATGGAAAACAACCCTGATTTAAAAGGAGAGGCATTGTGTTGTCTAGCTGAAATCACCTTGATAGTGCTTCACCTGTTAGAGTTAAGGCATTTCAATAATTACTTGTGAAATAAATGTCCTCTTGGTTTTTGTGTAGATGTGCAGATAGACTTTCAGGTTCATATTCTGCTGCATAGCCTTGTCTATTAATACATGACCGGGGCAGGAAACTCGTTCATTTCCTCTAAGAGTTTTCTAGTGTGTGGGAGTCCTCAGCTGGTGAGAAGGGACTATAACTGAGTAATAATCATCAAAATTTTTCTAAACTGTATGAGCAAATATCAAGTTGACTTTTTTAATCTTTGTGGCGGGAAGTATAATGTCTTGTTTCTGTAGTCAAGGTATGCTGCATAGTGCTCATGGTCCAGGCTGTAGCTGGAAACATTTGGCAGTGATGTCAAAAGGAGGATATCCCGCCAGTTGTGGAGCTATAGCAAGAAGAGGGCGTGAAGGAAGGGATAGTATGCCACGGCAAGGCTGCAAACAGGCGAAATGACTCCTTGAACTGCCTGTACTGCTAAATGTTTCTGAAACCTCAGTACCACTGATCAGAAGATTTGAAAATAGTGACCAGTGTATTGTCAGGAGTAGAGAAGGACATGTTGGTCCTTTTCATTTGTTCTAGATATACAAGGATGTGCATCCATTTCTGTAAAAGATACCTGAAAACTGTCAAGAGTTTTGTCCAGAATAGAAAGTGTCAGGGTTGAACTGCGGCTGAACTGCCTGGCCTGGAGACTGATAAAATAAACATGTGATTTAGGTGCTGATTAAAAATTCATGTGTTTATGAGGGAAAACAACAGGAAGTTCTGAAAGGCAGATAGACCGAGTAATGGGGAATTAACAGCATCAGTGTCATGTTTCAAAACAAGATGGAAAAGAAGGTCGCTGTTTTGGGGCTGGTTGCTGACTGTAAGAGTCACAGCATTAAGAAGAAACCTGCTGTTTTGAGTTTTCATTTGTCTAAGGAAAAATGACCTGATATATTCTTATGAATAAAGACAATTACATAAAAGTTACAACAGAAGATTGGTTAAGTGGAAAAAAAACAGGGTTTTTTGATTCTTATTTTTGTTTTCTTATCTGTTTCCAAAAGTTGGGTGGTTTTTATTTTTTTTTTAAGCAGTATTTCATACATTCAGCTTTTCAGGTTAAACCTTCTTCCACAGTCTAATATTGCTCACTTAGGATAGACGTGATTACTTGTGGCAACTGAGCCCTGGTTTCTAAAAGTCGTATTTTTCCTGCAGATTTTTTTTTTTTTAGGAAATTACTGTTCTGTGGCTTTGAGACTGCATCCCGAAACATAATATATGATCTAAACTAAGCTATGATATTTCACATTTATATCTCTGTAGATTTCTAGGGAATGATTAATAAGTATATGTGTTTGCAGCACCTGGAGTATCTCCCGGTTTGATGCACATTTGCTGTGTGTGCATCAAGCAAATGCTCCAAGGATCCATACATCCCTGGATGGTAAGGTTTGTTAAAGGTCACATGGCAACTCACAGCGTTAGGAACTTTTGACAGAAAGAGTTGCTTACCCAGGACTGAATTCCACGTTGGACTGTGTGGCAAGTACAGGCAGTGCTAGAAATGGCTGTAAGGCTCAGACCCTGAGTGTGCTGTGGATAGTGTGCGAGGTGATGTGCAGGTGATGACTGGTCACCACCGTACCTGCACAGTTGTGACTTCCATGACTTTTGTCTGCCACATCACATGAAAAGTGATCATTCTAAGTAAAGGCATCTTGTGTGCTTGAAGCTCTGGGAAATAATATATACTTAGCTCTGTTGGTATCTTGACAGAAAAGACATTTTCATATTTTTAACTGAGTTTAGTCTCAGCCTTTTTTTTTAAGCTCAGCTTAAGTGCAAAGTGTATGCAGTGTTGTTGCCATTTCTGACTGTATCTATACAGTGTGATAACATTCCGAGTTGTCCACAAATATTTGTCTAAGAGAAGAAATTAAATCCCTTTTTTTCTCAGTTTCAGCACTATTTCTTGACTAATGTGTTGTGTACAGATTGGACTCTGCTCATTCAGCAATACAGCATTGCAAGAATGATCATGTACTGGTTTGGATTCTAAGACGCTGTGTTTCATGATGTAGAACAACCTGAGAAAGTGTTAAAGGGAACCAAGAGCAGGGACCAAAAATATGCCAAGAATTGCCAGCATAGCCTTTCCTCAGCACTAGCAATTTGCTCCCCAGCTAAGAAGAAACTCTCACAATTTGACAATGTGTGGCAGCGTGCTGCCAGCAAAGGTGACAGACCCAGAGCAAGGTGCTCTATGCTGAGGCCGTGTTGAGGGAAGAGGCAATAGCATGTGGCCGTTGAAAGTGGCAACATATCTTTAAGAAAGATAGAGCGTGAAGATGCTGCATCTCAAAATTTTTCAACATTTGCTGGTTTGTGTACGTGGCCAATACTGATGGAGAAGTTTAACCTTAGGTAGTAGTTCTTAATTTCTGTTTTTCTCTTTTGTAAAATAGGTTGGTCTATGCTGTGGACAGAGTCTGAACCCAAGTGAGAATGTGGGATATGGTATCTTGCAAGGGAAACCAAGTTGCAGTGCTGCCATTGTGTGCCTGTGAGCAGCCTCTCGGACTGTCACTTTCCAGCCTGGGGCAGGAGCAGGATCCTGATTTCTGAGACATACTCAGCAGGTATAATTGAAAACAACTAAGGAACTGCCTGGGAAGTGATGAAGGACTACGTTTACTAAAGGTTGCAAATGGATAGAAGTATTGCTTATACTATCTTTATTTTTATTTAACTTACCATATTTGAGGTCAGGAATACCTGCCAGAGACTTTCAATATTGTGAACTGAAATATGCTTTGCCTCTGCTTCCTCAGAAGATGAGCTATTTTCATAAAAATCCCAGGCTATGGCTGCAAAGTGTATGTAAACTTATCCTATAGCAAAAAGATCCGTTTCTTAGTGATAGTAGCTTATAAAATTACAGTAATAGAATGTGATTTTAAAAACTAGGTATTGTATTTCACAAGTTCAAGCTCTAACATGCCAAAATTACTTCTATAACACTAAATCTTCAGTAGCTAGAACTTTTATTTGTTATCTAAGCTTCAGTTCACTTAACAGTCATGACACAATTTGATTTTTTTGATTTCCATGAAAAAAAAAGGAAGTGAAATATTTGTGTAACGTTTTTAAACATTGAAAAGATCTCATCAGTTCTGCTTTCAGGGATGATCAGTTTGTGTTAGTAGGCATAGGATCAGGCTCAAGGAAATGAAACCAAGTACCATAGTTAAATTACAGTGAGAAATTACCCCTCTCTAAATGTTCCTTCTCTTTTTTTTGGACATACAGCTTTTTTCAAGTGTGAATATGAATAAAATATAAAATCATCATTTAATACCTTCAGAGGAATGCAACATAGTAAAAGTCTGTAACTAAACTCCAAGCATTCTAATCAGTACTGTATAATAGAAATAATATAGTAACAGTTTATGCTCAGTTATAATCAGACATGCACACAAAACAAGGTAGACTAAACCTCAAAGTCCAAATTCTGATCTCAATTAACACCAGCATAAATCTACAGTAAATTCACTGAACGCAGTATTACACCGGGATCACTGAAAATAGATTGAGGTGTCAATGTACCACAAAATACTGTGCTCTTCTCACTCATTTAACACAGTTCCACTCGTGTAATAATGTAAAGCTAATTGTGCAACCCGAAGTTAACACATTATGTTGGTCTGTAGCTCTTAATTAGCAGAACAGGGCTTTTGTGTCATTTGGAAGCACACTGTATTTTAAGTTCAAAAGGAATTTAAGGTGTATTAAATTGAAGATAACATCACACATAAGTCATTAGAGTGACAACTTAGTCCCATATTCCTAAATACTTGGTTTAGCAGCACCGTTCACTGTTGCCAACTACATAAACAGCTCTCGTGTCAGGTGATGGCTGCAGGCCTCCTCCCCAGGGCTGCAAGGGCAGCTCCTTCAGGCACTGCCCGCAGGGTGCCTGGGCCCTTGCCAGCTGAGCCACTCTGGATTAAAATAAAGAAACTAATCTCCTCTGTCCTACCTTCCCCAAAGGTAACGGGTGCACTCAGATTAAAATTTGAGAAATCATTGGAGTGTCAAAACAAGCAACATAAATTTAGGATAATTATGTCGTGTTTGTAAAATTCAGTTGCTGTGTTTTATGGGTAAGAGCAACTTACAATTAACTGTCTTTGCAGAGTCGTAACAGTGCAGCTGTCAAAAGCTGAGTAAGACAGTATTATTGGGATGAAAATTCCTTGTTGTAAATCTCTTCTACAGTATTACTGGAGTTTTTTCAATGCTCAGTGGTAGTGAGGCACCTCATTATCATAATGGCACAATGACACAAATGCTATTGTGTTCAGAACATATGATAGATGTGATTGTCACATCTTATGAAAAAGATTTGTGTCATTTTAAGCTATCATTAAGATACCAGACATACAATAACCTTTTATTATGGTAAGCTAATAACAATCTAGAGATACAGAGATTGCTACATCACCTGTCTTAGCATCTGATGCAGTGATGAGAAGCCATTAGATCCACATGACACATCTTGCACTGTACAGGTGAACTCCTGTTCCAAAGTCAGGATGACACCAGTTCTGACCAATCCTCTTGTGATTCTGAACAGGATCTCTTTCAAGCTAGTGTAGTGCTTTGTTACAGGAGCTTTTAAAAACCTACTTGGAAGTTTGAAGTTGCCCTAGTTGATTGTTAGGAAGAGGATGCCTCTGGGTCACTTAAGGCATTTAAGAGTTTTCCTCTACAGTAACTTCTCAACAGAACCTGGGTGCCAGTGAGAAACCAAAAGTGGCTCCCTTACAGCCAGCCTTACCTCTAATATAGTATTAAGGGACTAGCTATTGCATGCTCTATTTGGATGTTGTTCCTTTAGGACCACTCAGCTGCAGAGAAGATTCAGTATGTTTTGTGGCTAAAGCAGGAGATATTCAATAGGAATTTTTTCACACTTGCTGTGGCAGAAGCTCTGTGGAAAAAGGCATAAACGTATTTTGTCGTCCTCCTATTTTTCTATAATTGCCAAAGCAAAGCTACAAGAACAAACCAACCCTGCGTGTCAGAATGAATCCATTTCAGTGTATGAATACAATTTTACATTGACTTGTCACCCGGTTTTTCATTTCAGCAGAAAAACTAAATCACCCTCACCCAACCTATGCTAGACAACAGGAAAATATTTGCTTTTGTATCTTCTTAGAAAAACAGAGGAAGTGATTCCTGGTGCTTCTATTTCCTATATGGATGCTGTAACTGTTAGGCTTAGTACTGTCACCTGAAAAAGGTAAATGGTTCTTCCCTCAATCTTTTAAAAGTGGAGGACGTAACAGGCAGCTGTTTTTTGAGGAAATGTAGACCTTCAGATCTAAGTTAGCAAGAGATACTACCTCATACTTCAGAGGTGGGACACTTGGCATCACTCTGTCTTTATTTGCTGGTTATTGAACAAAGTACAATGTTTAGGCAGCTCAGCGTCTGTGGTGCAGTTGAAAGTGAATTCTGCCATATTCTTACATTGTTTTCTGCTGAGACCCTCAGCACCACATTGAGGGTTCTGGATTTTGTTTACATACTTAAATTTCATCACTTCTTTTATAGGCATTTTTAATCAGTTGTAGGGCTTAACATATCTGTGTCCCACCCTGAAGTCAAGGGACAAAAAAAGAACACATTTGTACTACAGAGGATATATACATCAGATGATGTAAAGCATTCAGATGATTTAATAAAAAAAAGGTTACAAAGGAAGATGCATAATTTCTTAGAAATAATAATCTTGTGCCAGCACAGTTAGAACTAACGATACTGATTTTGAATAGGTGTATTGATGTTCAGCATAAAGTCCAGTTCGGACTGAAGAAGACAAGAAAATTATGCTGGCAAATGTGATGGATTTGGAGAGGCATGGTGTTTTCTAATTGAAATAATCCTGAAGGAACTTAATCTTGCAATGCTAGTAACATTAGCATTTGGTATGCTACAACTGTAATAGCATGCCCAGAAAATTTGATGCAAATTCAGTGTGATAGTTCTTAGGGTGGCATTAAATAGAAATTAGCAATTTGTAAAAGCTCTTTCCAGAGTTTTATCAAAGGAGTAGAAGATGCACAGGACAAGAAGTCAAGTTTCAGGAAGTGTGTTCCAATTAGACTTTTGGAAATAAGATTGTTTTGATTCATGTGGGAATTGCAAATAAGAGCTGACAGAGCAAGAGGCTCACTAACAATCTTTAACCAAAGTATAGTTTTTCTCTACAAGTATTCAGCACACTAAATTTACTTTTATAATAGTATCATATTGTAACTTTGGAAATTCATTTAAAAAAATGTGCTCTCTTGCTCTTACATAAAAATGTCATTTGTGTTTCATGAAGGATAATTAAAGATCTGCACAGAGGTTTTAAAGTGCCAATTAAGAATGTTTTTCTTTTTTATTGGAAAGATGGGTTTGTAAAAATCAAAGTTAGTCATATCTATGAAACCTAAGTTGCATAATTTTTCTCTGTAAGTTTTATATAAAAATTCCTTGATGATATTTGTAAATTTAGTAGAAATCAAAAAAGAATCTAGTGAGATGGTAATTTTTCAGTTTCCTCAGTTACTGTTTCTCTTTGTTACTTCTTATGTGCTAATACTTGTGTTCCTTCTTGTGCATGGGTTTGGGGTTTTTTCAGTTGACCTTTATTTAAACTCAAACATTTTTGGATGAAGATCATTGAAGGTTAACCATATTTGACACCAAGCTGTAAACTGAAGAAGGAGAAAAAAAAAGTTTTTTAGTTGTTTGGAGTTCTTTTAAGAGAAAAGCCACAGATACAGAAATACTTTTTTTCCTGTAGCTCATTATTATATCGTTCGGGGTCACCTCAAATAGATGTTTGTTTAGCATATTCTGACCTTCCATAAAAGGATGGATTAATCTAAGGACATTTCTGACCACTGTTCTTTAGGAAACGCATTGCCAATGACTATTTTGTTTTCAACAGAATTTATTTGCAATCATTAAAAAAAGAAAAAAAATAAAACCATACAAAATCTTTGGTGCTCTTGGAATTAAAATTCAAATTCTGCTTTGAATTTAGTCCACTCTTCAAATTTAGGTTTGAAGATCTCTCTTCGCTTTTAAATTCTAAAAGCTGATTGAAATCTTGAAACAATGGAAGCAGCAGTGAAAGTAGACTTCTGTATGTGATTTAAAGTGTAGTCATAATATAATCACACTTCTACTTCAGAAACTCAGTTGATTTTTCATAGGCAAGTATTGTAGATTTTTCACTAACTTGAGGTAGAATTAGGTTCTTAAGCTAAGGATCCAGTGAACAGATTCCAACGAAACCAGGTTACCTTGTCAAGAAATAGTGAACAGTTTTACCTATACATTTCAGTAATGCCTTAAGTAAAATATGGTCTTCACAATATGCTTGAAAGTCAATATATAGTGACACGTTTTCATTAACTGGAAGACAGAGTTGCATAGTGGATAATGTGTGACCTTAAGACTCTCTATTGAAATACCAGAGTAGGGTTTGGGTTTGGGTTTTTTTGCCTGCATGTTTTTGTAATTTACTGTAATAATTCTTAGCCATCCTACACTCTTGGTCTAATTGGCATAACAAAATTTCTGTATAATGAAATTTTTAGCCTCTGCTCTTGACTTGGGAAAAGCAGTTGAGTTTCAAGACAGGACTCAAATGGGAGCTGAAGATGGTGGTGTTAAGGTATCTGTCTGCTTAGTGTCACCAGTCCTTGTAGCTTCTCGATGTCCTGAACGTAAAAATGAATGTGAAAAAAAAATTTTTCTTCTTTTTAGGAATTACTAATATGGCCTATGAACTTCCTTTCCTGTCCGATACATTTGGTATATTGTTGCTTACGTTACATGTGAGAAAAGGCTGCTTGGAATCTGCATGTTTAAAGTAGAAATCATGAAGCAAAATTACAGCTGTTCAATGACTCCAACTAATAACAAAAGGGATAAAGCTTTTAGAGTATGTGTGGTTAAAACGCTTTTAAATTAAATTTTTGAGGCTTTTCAGTGTTTTCAATCACATACTTTTGGAAGTGGTTTTTATCAGTACAGGAGCTGGTTCCACTGTATTGAATTGTCATCCTAATTTGAGAGAAGGGAACTTATCTAGAATATCCCTACTTCAATAGCATAGAGATTGTATCCTAGATCTACTAGGAAAAGAGTTTTTAATGGTGCTTTGGTATAGTCTTGGCAGTCTAAGGGTGTAGGCATGACAAGATTTTTTGATTGACACTGTATCTTTTATTAGCAACTGGTATAGTTGGAAAAACGCGAACAGTTTTCGCCATGCAAACCCTTCACAGCCCTTCTTCAGAAACGTATTGTGTTTCCTGGAGAACAGTGATATTAAAGGACGTGGCAAGCTATTTTGAAGGACTCTGAAAGTTTTCACTCTTACCTCAAAGAAGAGGGTTTGCTCTCTTTTTCTTTGCTGCAGGAGCGCAAAGATGAAAATAATTCAATTTGCTTGTGGATTGTGCTAGACACTCATGAACAGAATGTTTATTTAAAGAAACCCCTAGATTGAGGAATTTTTTGCATAGGGTAGCACACTCAGTACTTTCAGAAAATCCCTCCTGGAAACCTCCTTGTAGCAGTTATTCAAATCCATTGTCCTGAGGGCAGCTGGGAGTTCCATCCTGTCTCCAGCTGGTCTAGTCTCACCAGTGTAGATGAATAACTGGGAAGCTTCTGGACCATCCAGGGAACTAAGCGCACTGTGTGTGCGTGCAGACACGGCTTTGACATGCAGTTACACAACTATAACAAAAGGGTGAGAATTTCATCCTCTGTCTCACAACTTGAATTCCATAGCTCTTGCCCCAATGGGAAAATAGTTCTCATCCATCACAGTTAAAATCCAAGCATAGGTGCAAAATTAGTTGCTTGCTAAAGTACATCAATCTGCTTTTGCAGTAAGAGATGAGTAAGTGAGAAGAGATTGTTTTCTCCTTATTTCAGTGTGAGGTTTTAATTTAAGTTATGAAGATTCTTCAGATTTATCCTTTATATCGGCTCTTTGTGACTTGCTTGTGCTTTAAAAAGATGCGCATTGGTAAGGGAATTTTCTAGTCAAGTACTTTCAGTTCTTAACTTCTACCATCTGTGATCACGATGACTTTGGTTCTTACCCTTTCCAAATAAAATGTATGGTTCTTGTACTGAGATTTCTCTCAGTAAAAAGTACGACTATAAAGTAGTTCAGCATTTTTGCTGAATGATAATCTCCTTGAAAACATGAGGTGAGTGAAAATCAGTTCTCAAGTGTTAGACCTATGTCTGAGAAGTGAGTATCCAAAGCTGCATTTCTGCTTTCTGTGTTTTGTCTTTACACTTATAACCACTCCCAAATAACTACTTGTTGTTTTATAAATAAGAGTAATTACTGTACTTACAAGTAAACTCATGGTTAGTCACTATTTACTTAAGCTCTAACATTTTTAATTACATTAAATTACATTAAGTTAATTACATTAAATTACATGTAAATTACTTGTAATTACATTACAGTACTTAATGTAACTTTCTGATCTGGGAATCTCAAATGAGTGTAAAGACAAGTAATTAATTTTCATGATTTTTAAATGTTTTTATATCCCATTTCTATTTAGAATTTAACTTTTAAAATTGCAAAAAATGCTTAAAAATACTTCGCAGAGTAGTTGGAAAATCTAAAATCTTACTTGCTTCTCAAGACCTAGTATTTCTGTCCCACTCTCAGCTCTTAATTACTTACTGCAAAATGATATTTTTTTTTTTCCTTACAATTTGGGGCACTAGAATAGATAAAGACAATTTTTTCAAATTCATGATTGCTTTTCAGCAACTGTTTGGGTTATACATAGAAGACTGCAGCTATAATAGATTGTCTCTGCAATTACCTGAAAGGAGGTTGTAGTGAGATGGGCCTTGGTCTCTTCTCCCACGCAACAAGTGATAGGACAAGAGGAAATGGCCTAAAATTGCTCCAGGGGAGGTTTAGATTGGATGTTAGGAAAAATTTCTTCACAGAAAGAGTGGTCAGGCATTGGAACAGGCTCCCCAGAGAGGTGGTGGAGTCACCATCCCACTTCAAAAAGTGTGTAGACATGGCACTTTGGGACATGATTTAGTAGACATGGTGGTGTTGGGTTGATGGTTGGACTTGATGATTCTAGAGGTCTTTTCCAACCTTAAAGATTCTATGATGCTATGATATTACAGCAATTCTGGTTGAATTCTGTAGAAAAATCCACAGAACTAGCAAATTAAAGTTGATAGTGTTCTTGGTACATGAAATACTAGGTAGATTTTTGATGACATTAAATCTTATTATTTACTTTTCACATACAAAGGATGGTGGATAACAGTGGTTAGTGAACATTTTCAATTCTTGATCTTTTCTCTTAGCAGACTAAGTCCATATGTATGTAGAACAGAGCTATGGATCTCTGGATTTTTATGATCGAAACTGAGATCTGTTACTAGTAATAATGATTAGATGGACTCTGTGTTTACATAGCATTAATCTTTTATCACTTAGTAGTATGACTTTATCTTGTGCCGTATTAATTTATATATTTGGTCATGTTTGAGGTTCATGCTGTCCTTTGATTCTGCTTATACAATGCCTTGAATTCATGTCAGTTTTTGAAGGGTACAATTTCTTTGATAGTTCAGCGCAGTATGAGGAATAGGGATTTGGAGTCTTTGTGTTTCTCTCCTTAAAATATTCAGATAAAATAGACAAGTCCGTATCTTTACTGCATGATTTGGGAGTATAGGACCTTGCAAGGGTCTGGCTGTCATTACAGACACAGGGGTTTCAAAGCTCTACTGGCTTTGTAATATCTTGCTAGAATACTGACCTAGAATGTCCTAAATTGTTTACATTGGAAGGTCAAGCTTTTTCACAAGACATTTTACAGCACATTAAGTTTTAGAAGAGAGTCTTCAAAGAGATGTAGATTTTTTTGTGTTGACTTTTTGGAATGTTGTCTTGGATACTTGAAGATGGCCATGGTATTGCATGAGAGAAGAGACTCTCTTAAGATGAACTAGAAAGATCTATTTCAGGTTTCTAGCAAACAAGACTTTTAAAGCATGGGAAATAAATTTGGGAAACAAAATGCATGCCAATGCAGTTTAGGTACAGTTTGGCATAGCAGCAGTGCTTGTTATGGATGGGTTGCTGCACGCCACCTTGGCTGATCCACCTTATTGGCCTTGGAGTGAAGTTCAGTATCATGGTTTAACCCAGCAGGCAACTAAAACAACCACACAGCTGTTTGCTCACCACCCTTCCACCAGTGAGATGGGGGAGAGAATCGAAAAAAGGTGAAAATCTTGAGTTCAGATAAAGACAGCTTAATAGGACAGAAAAGGAAGATGATGATGATAATAATTATAATATACAAAGTCATGCACAGCACAATTTCTCACCACCTGTTGACCAATGCCCAGCTAGTTCCCAATCTGCAGCACTCCCTGGCCAGCTCTCTCCAGTTATGTACGGAGTATATAATCACATGGTATGGAATATCCCTTCAGCTGGTTTGGGTCAGCTGTCCTGGCTGTGCCCCCTCGCAGCTGCTTGTGCGCCTCCTGTGGAAGGCTCATGCCTCCTCGCTGGCAGCGCCTGGGAAGCTGAAAAGTCCTTGACTTAATTGTAAACTGCTTAGCAACAACTGAAACATCAGTTATTATCAACATTTTCATACTAAATCCCAAATACAGCACTGTACCAGCTACTAGGAAGAAAATAACTATCCCAGCTGAAACCAGGACGCTCAGAGTGAATGTAGCTTTTAGAGCACCTTCTAAAGTGGGAGCGATGCTGCCACTGCACTGAAATCTGCCAGTCGTCAATCCAGACCTCTCTGTGTGGCATGGACAAGAAACATGTTCAGGAGAGGATTTCCACTTTGACCTAGAACTTTATTTAGAGTAAGATGAAGTGCATCTGACTGCAAGCTAAACTAGTTAATTTATGGTGCCCAGACAGGTTTTTATTCAGCATGTTAATAATTTTTAAGATATAATCTGTCTTCATCACTAATGAAAGTGTTCTGAAGAAAAATATCAAACATGCTCTGAAGACAACTGAAAATCTTTGTCTTAACATAGACTTAGAATTAGCTCTGGTTAATTAATTTCTAATAGATTTCCATATAAAAATTAACTGCTCAAAAATTTGTCTGAAAAGGACTGTTTCTTTTTATTTTTTTCTGCTTCACAGTCGCTGCAGCTCAGTAGCTTCCTTTCTTAGTCAGGTTGCATCCTTTTAATGTACTAGATTCTTCTACCAGGAGAATATTAAACCAATCACAGCAACAATATTGATGTGTTGTGGCAGCATTTCTAAGCTGAAATCTTTGGGGCTTTTTGCTGTAATGTTTTGGCATACACACTTCTGTTGAAAATCCGGTGCCTGATTAAAAAAACAACAGCAAAAAAGGTTGAACCCAGGTTTTGAAAAAAAAAAATGTTGCCGCACCTACACAGAAGCAGCTGCAAATATTTTAAAGTCCATTTACTTCATTTTAACCGAGCTATTTGAAAATAAACATGAACATATCTGTGCCTGCCGTTGCCTGCTGTTACCTGCACAGGACTCTTCTCGCACTTGTTGCGTGTCTTTTGTTTCTAGCGGGAGCGGTGCCCGATGTCCTGAGACCTGCAAGCATGTGCAAAAGCCACTCAATGAGAAAACAGACCATAGGCCGCCCTTAGCAGCAGCACGTGATTGTGGGTTTGGAATGGCAGTAATTGCTAGGTGTAAGATATGTGTTGGTCTAGCAAGTACAGATGTATACAAAATGTGTAAGTAATAGCTAGAGCGCTCAGCTAAGTACAGGGGTGTACAGGATTTTTCTTTAATAGAAGAGGTAGACCAAATGAATTAGTTTGCACAGGATTGTTTCCGTTCTGAAACTACTTCATGAGAAATGTAAAGGAACTTTACCAAGTACTTCAAAGAGAGGATGTTCAAAATTATTTTTTTTTTTAGATTGTGTTTGAGTTAGTCAATTTCCTTCAGTATTTTTGTAAATTTATAAAAATTTAGTATTTTTGTAGTTATTTTATTCCAGTTTTATAGGGAGAAGAGGGGAGAACTCGAGCCTATTCTGTTCCAAAGTTACGTTCAAAGGGGAGAATTAGCAAGTCTCCCTGCTGAGCCATGATTTACAAGGTAAATAGTAAGAGCCAAAGATGAAGTGGTGTTTTTCCCTTGTTTGGTGCTTAAGGTAAGAAATAGGGTTACTTCTGTGTTTAACTTGGGCTAAGTAATGCCATTCTTACAGTGTATCATTCTATGCAAGCAGTTCAGTTCTCCAATGTGGGCTTTTTGCAAACTGTGTGTGTCAGAAATCACTGTTTCAAGCATGATGCCCTTTTTTAGCCAACGGAAATATTTTTTTCTTTTTTTTTTTTTTTTGTCTTCAGACTACAGGTTTTAAAATTCCTCATCAGAAAAATAATTTGGGGGGAAGGTTCCTACTGCAAACCTTTCCAACCTGGCTGACCGTATAAGAGCCAAGTTAAATGTTACATGCTTGATAGCTGCAATATCAAAAGCAAATATTAACATGACTATAATAATGTTGAATTTTATCTGTAAATGAATTATGCAGACACCCAACGTAGCAGAAATCCTGAAGTAAAATTCCTTAAACACAGTGAATTATCACATTTGCTCTGTAAAGAAAGCTGCTGATGTGGAACTAAGAAATAGTTCTGGGTACAGTGCATGTGCAGACAAAACCCGATATGCTGAGCCAAGGCTGCATGGTTTTGTTGCTGTCTGTTGGATAACATGAACCACCGCTTCACCAGCTTGGAGCAACATACAGGGAGGATTATTACTTTGGGCACACTTCACTTTGATATGCCAAGCAAATAAAAATCTACTATGAATTTTTGTCAGCAGCAAGAGAGAAATTGAGTAATGAGAGTTTTAAATTAGAGGACTGGAGACCAAACCCACAGGTGAGATTGTGCTCTGATGTGTGAAGGAAGCAGGTGATAAGTTTGTTGAGAGCTTATGAGTTAGGATGAGATCTGTTAGAAAATATTTATTCAAATTGTAGCACATTAGATGTTTTTAGATAATGGTGTCCTTCATATTGACTTCCTCGTGAATAAAGTGAAGCCTGTTGCCTTACTTGTTGAGACTTACTGACTCTCCTAACTTGCATGTGTGTTATCATCTAGTGGAAATAGAATCTTCAGGTGCTGTAGCATCTGTTCGGGAAATATTGTCCTGTACTGATGTTTAATTTTGCAAATTAAGAGTAATGCATAGTATTTGGGGATTATTTAGAAAAGTGAACATGTTTGTAAATATCAGTGAATTCTCTGTCCTGGTTTCAGCTGGGGCACAGATAGTTTTCTTCCTGGTAGCTTGGTATAGTGCTGTACTTTGGACTGAGGATGAGAATCATGTTGACAACACACTGGTGTTTCAGTTGTTGCTGAGCAGAATTTGGACGGAGCCAAGGCCTTTTCTATATCTCACCCTACCCCACCAGTGAGGAGACTGGGAGTGCACAAGGAGCCGGGAGGGGACACAACCAGGACAGTTGACCCCGACTGACCAAAGGGATATTCCAGACCATACGATGTCATGAGCGCCATATAAAGCTGGGGAAAGAGGAAGAAAAGGAGGGAACATTCAGAGTGATGGTATTTGTCTTCCCAAGTAACCATTATGCATGACCTGCTTTCCTGGGGATGACTGAACACCTGCCTGCCATGGAAAGTGGGGAATGATTTCCTTGTTTTGCTTTGCTTGCATGCACAGCTTTTGCTTTACTTATTAAACTGTCTGTATCTCAACCCATGAGTGTTCTCACTTTCACTCTTCTGATTGTCTCTCCCCACCTGGGGATGAGTGAGCAAGTGGCTGTGTGGGGCTTAGTTGGGGACCTGGGTTAAACCATGGGACTCTCCTCTCTAGGAAGGGGTTTAAATAAAAAATTGTGCTGGAAGGTGAAATATTTTCAGTTCTCTTTTCCTACTGCAGATAAAGATGAGCTTAAGTGTTTCCTGTACACATAAGTCCAGGAGTAAATGTTCTTGAAGGCAATAAGGTGCCAGCTTACTCTGTTAGAGTAGCTCTGCACCTAAGTGTCCTAGCATGTTTCTCTTAATGTACTTGTGGTTCTATAGGGAACTAAAACTGGGAGATCCCAGACGTTTAATGAATGAGTGGGGTTTTTTCTTCAGCTAGTATTTTCTTCAGTCATTTCTGGGAGTAGCTGGAGAAGCTGAAATAGTTTCACTGGGTAAGTTACTACTGGTAGTTCTTATAAATATATGTAACAACTCATTTTGATGCAATTATGGGTCATCATATAATACAGACTGAGCTATGTGATACAGACATTGAATTATTTATATGTACTATATATATCTTCCATTTTAATATGCTTTTTCATGCCAAAGCTGATACAAGGCTAAAGGTATAAGGCAGTGTTCTTTAGCGGTTCAGCTACTAATAGCCCTTAAAGCAAATTGAGTCAGTTCTAATGCAACTACTAAACTAGTTTCAGAAATACTAATACCAAAGAACAGCTTACAGTGATCACGTTGCTATCAAGCACTTTTTTGTTCCAAGACTTTTAGAAATACTTAAAAGGCAGTCTGGTACATGTGAGTGTGAAAACATCTTTATAGAAACTCAGGACCATGCATTTCTGTAGCATTTAGTCATCACTACCATTTCTAAAGCTTGATTTCTTATTGATAAATATGCTCTCCCCAATGGTTTGTCTGAATTGTATATCTTTTACAAACTGAGAGGGACCACATACTAGGCTAATCTTGAATTTCTTAATCATGCTTATTTCACTAATGCTAATTGAAGTTTTGTCCAAATTAAACCTGAGTAAGTCTCAAGACATATTTTATACAGAACAGATAAGCCAAGAACCAGGCCACATGAACATATGCTTCACAATGTGTTTAGATTTAGTTAAATGTGATTTTGGTCTGGGCCTTCTTGATGCATTTGCAAATGAAATTGTGTTTAGAACCCCAGTGTAACCAGAATACAGCTGGGCAAACAACAGTTTGTTGTTGCTGACAGTTTTTAAAAGATTGCTTTAATTGGGTCAACAGTCTGGTGACAACGGCAGGTTATTAATTGTACAAAATAGTTTCTGCTGTTACAGTACTTCTTATTCATTGCCACCAAGAACAGGGATAGTGATTTTTCTCTGTTATAGAAACGTAATGTATGGACCTTATTATAAACAAATGCAATCTAGTGAACACTGAACTGCTTATAAAAGCATTTTTTTATGAGTGCTAAAACTCTATCTAAATTTTAAAAACTGATGAGGAGATGGAAGGAAGGAAAAGACTTGCAAAGTCTCCATGTGAACACCTAAATGTTTTCTTTCTAAAAGTACAGCCTTTATTTCTAGTTTGTTAGATTTATACTGCACAAGAGCACTGGAACTATTAATGCCAAATGTGATTGGTTTCCAGCTTTTTCCACCTAGAAGTATGATGATGTGTGTTATTTTCTTTAGTTATGGCACAATTATTTGCTACTCGCACTATTTCTTTTATAAAGTGAGTTACCCTCTTGGCCTTTTCTGTTACTAATCTGTCTTTAGCCTCTCAAAGTCTGCTGAAATACCTAGAATTTATCTGCACTATTATCTTTGCAAATCTGTGAAGTGAAATACGATGTTGGAGTACCATCAGCAATTTTAGCCATTTAGCCAAACCAATACAAGCTTATGATAAAATGTTGAGATTAGTGCTATATTTCATTAGGCAACACAAATTGAATAGATCAGTGCGGTAAGCCATTTACAGAATTGTGCAGAGATATTTTTAGACACTGTGGCTGTGCTTCATCCAAATGTGTCCATCATCTTCCTCTTCGTACTTGAATCCCCTGACTGGCCTGTGCATTGCTTTAGTACTGTGAACGTTCAAACCCCCATAGATCTACAGTTTATATATACACTTTAATGTAATAACTCAGATAAAACTAGAACTAACAGAGAGGTTTTATTGTAAATATAAATGCAGCCCTAAACTTTTGCGTTGCCAGGCAGGACCACTTGAAGTTTCACCTTTCAAAGTACTTTGGTCTTATGTTCCCATTG
The DNA here is from genome assembly GCA_013399095.1 of Psophia crepitans. NCBI lineage: Eukaryota > Metazoa > Chordata > Aves > Gruiformes > Psophiidae > Psophia > Psophia crepitans. The sequence goes on along the minus strand of VWZZ01001335.1, from coordinate 304,350 downwards.
CAGGCAAAAGTGTAATGGACTAATTAATAATTCATAAAATACTTGGCACAATAAAGGGACTTGCTTCCATGATGGTTGTTTTAAATAATATCAAGAACCCTGGTATGGACTTTGAGACAGTGCAAAAGCTGCAGTATCAGATCATTTTTACATCTCCTTGGAGGGATTGTGAAAGAGCATACTGCACCAGAAGGGCTTTTAATGAGATGTGTCCCTGAAGGGAACAAAGAGGTAAGCAAGATGATTTCACTTTTTGTCGCAGAATGCAGTGATTTGAGCACAACATTAAGAAAAAAGACCCATTTGAATCAAATGGGAAGACGGCTGAACATCATTTTGGGTTAAATGGCCTATACATGACCAAGGTTTTATTTTCTCACTAGTGTATGAACTGATGCGCAAAGAGCAGAAAATAAAAGGATGTGATCTAATATCCAAGGTGCAGAGCTTTCCTGAAAATGGTGTAGGCTCCCTACTTATTCATGATTTATAGTAGTCCTTCGAGAATGTTAGTAACAACCTTTCAGAACTACTGATTACAGAGGGAGATGCTGTGCATATTAACTGCTGGTCTTTACACAAGAGAATCTACAACCCGACTGACAAAAGCAAAAAAAGAAGCAAGCCAAGGCAAAAAGCAAGGCAACTTTGGCTTTGAGTAAAGTGATAAAGATGCACTTGAACTAAACCAAGCTAAGTAGATGACATTGCAATGGAGTAAGAGAACAAGAGAGTCATTTTAAGCGCCTCTCACTTAACAGATTAATAGGCTTGGAAATGGGAAAAGTGGGAAGCTAGTAGATAATTTTGTGTAGAAATCCACACAGTGAAAGAGATCTAAATTTTTTTCTCCTCATTTTAAGGCACGTGCAAATGCTTTGGCCTCTGCTTGCTTGCTTTATTCTAGTACAACTTCTTCAAGTGAATGGAGTTACACTATATTTATACCACCATAATAAAAAATAGAGTCAAGGCACTCACCAGCCTAGATTGCTTCAATGAAAAGTAAGACTACTTTTCTTATTTGGAAATTAATGCAGAAATTTCTATATTTCTGATTTTAACACTTTATTTTCTAATGAAAAGGTAGCCAGTAAAGTGCATTTTTAAAGGCTCATAAATTTATTGTTTTACTTAGAGAAATAAGATTGCATTACAGTGTCTGAACTTATTTGGCATGAAATAAAATCTAGGCTTTCCTAATAAAAACATTTTATCATTATTCTCACAACAAAAATTACTAAGAAACATTGTTTTTAAAAGAGTGCTTGAAAACTATGGCATTAAATTGCAGTGCTGGAAGTATTTAAATTGGAAATTTACTTACCCATACGTTTAGTTTGTAAATCTTGTCTCCTGCAAGAAGATTTTGAATATTAATCAGTATGAGCAGAGTTATGTAAAAAGAAATCTCGAATATATTATGGGGTGAGATTAAATGTTATTGCACTGATGTATAAGATTCTTCTGAGAAAATAATTTATTCTATTTAGGGGTTTGCCCTGGATTTTTACAGTATTGGCTTTAGTATCACTACTTAAGAAACATTTGTGATCCAGGCCGCCCCCCCAAGAGTTTTTAGATCCACATCATTTTGATGGTGTCAGCTGTGCATCACCTTCCTTTCTCTGAATGCTGATCTCCAGGCATCTTAATTCTGAAATTTATCCAGGGCAACTCACCTGATTTTCCCAGCCCTGGAATAAGACCAGCAGGAGCTGATAGTATGTCACTTAATAGAAGAACAAGCACAGTGTCCTCCTTTGCATGGACACAAGGCAGTGCAGCCTTCAGGAGATAGATGGAGGAAGAGGACTGCATCTTCACAGAGGGTTGCTGTCTGTCTGTAGTCCTGTCAACACTCTCCATCTGGGAGGTTTTGAAAGACACAATATGTGAAGATGATATACAATCAGTGCAAACAGCTCTCATTTGGTTTTGCAGATGTAGGTGGGCATCACATGCCTTTGAGGAGTTGTTTCAGAGCCTGTTGTCTTTTTCCTTCCTGTAATTGAAACTGAACGTAGTGCAATTCCTCATAAAGACATAGGAAAGATGACCATTTGGAATGGTATCTCCAAATCCTTTGAGTTAGATCTTGTATCAGCTCCATGTGTGCAGAGAGGACAACTGTGACATATTTATTCTTTAGAAAAACATGAATATCTCTTGGTAGATAGAAAACATTTACACACTGTTCCTGTACAGTGAGAAGAGAAAGGATAAATAGGATGCTATATGTATTTCTCATTCCTATATTTTTGGTGCTATTTATCTTTGCTTTTAACCTCAAAACATATTTTATTTACAAACCTGGGAGAGTATTATGGCAGTGGCTTTTCATAGTGGTAAAAATCCTTTCTGTTTTTTTTCTGCACATTGTTAGCCTTTCTGAATTGCAGCTGAAAGCATTTTCTTCAGCAGAGTTCTGCTTATTACTGTTTCACATCTTGTCAGTGCTGGCTTAAATAATTATTAACTAGGAGAAAGCAGACAGGGCAGTTGTTTAAGTTTTTGAGTGATCAGTTCCAGGTCATGTTTATTATTCTGAAAAGCATTTAACAGCTTAATAAGACAAGGGTTTGACTATAAATGTCATTTTCATTTGTTTGTGTTATTTGAGACTGTTGTAACTGGCTGCTTAATGGTCTGTGTCATGCAGGTGTGTTATTAGCTCTCATTGGCATATTTTACTCAGTTGTCATTAATGGCACAGAATGGCTTTCCCATCATCTTCTCTTGGAATTCCACATAGAGAGCAAGATCAGTGACAGTTTTATCAGTGAGTTACATTAAGCTGCTCTTTGCCACTCATGAATCAATGTATTTTCATCTCAGACTGGTCCCTGCTCTACATATGTCAGTGCCACTCCACTGTCTCATTTGCCAAATGAATAACAGACTTCTCATTAAATTAATGCTGTGATTTTTTGCACTGGATTACCTGCAATATGCTCAGTTTGCTCTTTTGATTTTATTGAAAAATGGCTCTCAAGTACTAAAGAATAAATAACCACAGTTAAATAAGATTTAAAGAAAATAAAATGGTATTTGAGTTATAAAATCAGCCATGGTTCTTGACTGAAAATTCAGCAGTAATTAGGGAGGTTAGAGGCAGCGAAGCACATTATTTCAGCTTCCAGACCTACAGTGTGGTTACTTGTCTTTTTATTTGTGCTAATACAGTAGAGAGAAAGCAAGAAAACAACAGCTTCTTAGTCACTCTCCTCTTGGGTAAGTCTGCCCCTAACAGGTTTATAGTAAGAAAAATCAAGGTGTATCTTGCGTATCCCCTAGCTTTAAAGGAATGAGTTTTCATTTGCTGAGTAAAGAATACAAAGGCACCTAAGTATTTAATCCACAGAGAAACAACAATCCTGCTACAATCACTAGAAAATGAAGATGCGAGCTCTTCTGTCATCTCGGATGTGGATGAGGGCAAGCGGAAGGAGCAGCACCCAGTTCGCAATACTTCAGTCATGGAAATTGGCCAGAAAAGCAGGAAATCCAACCACCCAGCCATTCCTCTAGCCCGGTAAACCCTTTCTGGTTTGAAAGCAGTTCTGTGCCAATGTTGTTTGACCCTTGGCCAAATGCAAAAGAGTTATTGCCAAAGCATTGTGCTAAAGGCTAATGCAAATCAATGTAAAATAAAGTAGAACAAATATTAAACTGTCAAAGAAGAGATGGGGGGGTCGAGAGAGGAAAGAATGAGAATGTTCGTGCAGGTTGTGGCAGTCAATTAGCATAACCAATCAACACAGAAGCTGTTGGAAGATAAGTTAAAGGAAGGTGAGCTTGTAAAAAGCGTATGGTATCATGTGTGAAAGAGGGTTCTAAAAAGAGGAGAGGCTTTTGAAATCAGGTGATTTCCTGAAACACAATTTAATTTAGGTGAAAAAGAGCAATAGGAGGCATAAGAATGCAAAACCAGGTTTGTAGAGTTATTGTGGGTCTGGGTTTTGTTTAAATCGGGTGTTACCATGTACCATTAATCACACAGCCGCATCTGAAGACTCATGACCTGAGCATCCCTTCAGGTTTTAATGGTCAGGTTACCTCATTCTAACACCACAGCAAAATATTTCTGCATATAAAGGACTGCCACAGCTTGCATTACTAGACAAGGCATCACTAGCGCTGGAAAGCTTTAAAAACAAAAAAAACCCCAAATTAACAGTTTCATCCAGTGTAGAGGAGATGTCACTTGTCCAGGGAAGTTGATGCCTTGCAACACTTGATGGCATTAAGAGTATCATCTCGAACTATTAAAAGGAGAGGGATACAGGAGCATATGCTTTCTCTGCGTAATTTCAGCATTTCTTAGGACTTTTCACAAGTATTTCTGACTAGTTATTAAGCTAGATGCTTTGCTATTCTGATCAAGATTGGCATTTCTTCACCTTGCTGTACACATTGCAGTTCATCAAAAAACTGCCATTTCAAAAATAAAATCAAACCAATGGCCAATGAAGCAAGCAACTCCTAAAGAAAATTTGGAAAGCAGTGATTAGTTTTAGACAACTCAAAAGGCATAAGAATTTCAGGTATTTTCTCACTTTCAGAAAATGGAGGACCGTTCTCCAAATGCCTTCAATTTTAAGGGCTGCTAATCTTTTTATGCCAGGGAAGGAGATGAGGCCATTTCTTACCTCTGTGGCAATCAGGAAATATGTACTTCTGTTTCCTCTTAAAAATGCTTTGCTCTGCAAGAGATGAAAGACCTTCAGTGCTTCCCAATGTTTTCAGCTTCCTGCTTTCTGCAGTGCCCCTGAACACAGTCCAATCTTTTCAGTGCCATTATGTTTTCTGGAGTGAGCAGGAGAATGCACTGAGGGAAAGCAGGTTCTGAGAGAATCCAGAGTATAAAGACTGATGTGGCATACTGGGCATGTGGTTATAGAAGGAACACTTCAAGTTGTGTGCTGACCGTGTTCTTGTGAGCAGTATCTCATAGTAGACTTGTACATGTTACTAGGTCACCATCAGAGAAGTTGGTTGTATCATCATGCAAAACTTTGGTTATCAGAGAAACTTTCAATCAGATGAATGTAGGAGGCTTTTTCCTCTTTGCAAATAGTCAGCTGTCCATTTGCTGCATTTCTTTCCAGTGTCTGTCAAACCATTAAATTAACTGAATTCTATGCACCGTAATAGCTGACATTTGCAACAAGCAAATGGCACGGTAAAGATCAACATAGGACACTGCAATAACAGCATGTTGAAATTAAGTTAATAAACCCAGGTTTTCTGATGTGTATTTTAGACTTAAGTTTTTCACATCATGTGGTGTCATGATTGCTTTTATCAGCATCTTTTTTCATTTTCTTTTTTCAGTAGTGCTGGAAAATTGTAACATGCATAGTTATAAAGGAAAATAATTGGAAATTAGAATTCTGCTTTAAAGTATGAAGCAAGATACCAATTAGCTCACGCACTGGAACAGGTTGCCCAGAGAGAGTGTGGCATCCCCATCCTTGGAGATTTAAAAAAACTTGCCTGAGCAAGGCCTTGAGCAACCTGATCACACTTTGAAGCTGCTTTGAGCAGGCCTTCAGATGTGCCTTCCAACTTAAACTTTCCCACTCATTTGAAACAAAATCCAGCTTCAAAATTTTGAACAATACTTCTTTGCTGTGTTGCTTATTTGCTGAAGTATTTGTCAAAGTGTCTGAGAAATAGGGTTGTCATGCTTAAGCTGTCATTGCACTGGTCTCAGTTAAACAGATGGATGACAAGTAATATGATGAAAGGAATGCTTGGTTTGGGGTATATTAGTGGGGTCTGTAAAACAGTGTGGAAGAGCTTTATGATAAGCCTGTAACATATGTATAACAATACTAATTTGTTTTTCAGCAAAACATTTTAGCGTGATTTAATGTATAAAGAAGGAATATAAACTTATCTTATTTGATTTTTATCATAAAATGGTCACAGTTTATGCAGAGTGCTCTGAACTGCAAGGATAGATTTTTCCCCTTTTTGAATTAAAAAAGAAGTATCCTTCCTAGAAAGAAGTATAGAAAAGTAGTACATTTGATTTTGCCAGGAAGATGGAAATTTGTTCCTCATTTTATTCAATACTAATTGGTTTCCAATTGTAAATAATAATATAACCAATGTGAAAAATTATTTTTAAATGTGTTTGCATGTCAGATGCTAGCTCTGGAGTTTTCTCTGACATGTCAAGAACACTGATAGTTGGGTCACTATTTTAAATATCTTTCTGGAGACTTCGCATCATTCATTCCGTAATTCCGCAACTGTATTCTGTCACATCAGCCTTCTTGTTGGAAATAATATTCTCTTGGTTAATAGAACACGAAATTACCCTTGAGATATTTATTTTGCTATAAATTTTCTTGGTCAGTAATAATATGCTGACATTTCTGCTGAGAGAACTTGATGAAATCTTGTGGTTTTGACCTATCCTTGAGAATCACTCCTAGGAAAAGTGCACACCACAGCAAAAAATATTAGAGTTCTGGTGTGATGATGTCATGTTAAATTCATTAGAAGTACACAGAAATTGAAATTTTGTTAGCCTCAGAAGAGGATGAAGGATGAACCTCTCTACTTGAGAAGAGATGAGTGGAAGGGAAAGAGAAAAATGATTTGTTCTTACCTGTTTTCTGCCCTTCTTGAGTTTACACTGTCAGCACAGATAGAAAAGACCAATGAGTTTCCTCTCCCTCTCCTTTTCCCTTTCCTTCCCCTTTTTAGGGGGAAATCTAAATCATCTTTCTCTTCAGTTTCTACCAAGTGTTTTATTACAGTTTATTACACTATTTGTTGTTAGTTTGTCACTTGATTTTATAATTTTAATAATCTCAACAATTATAATGAGAGCTAAAAAGTTCCTAGAAAAAACGGTCTTTATTCAAACTGTACCTTTGTTGTCCTTTTGTATCTTAGTGCTGTTTTCCGAAAATCTCAGGTGTACTTAGGTGAGCAAGGTAGGATCCATCAGTCTAAGCAAAGACATCTGAACATCAAGAAGTTTGGAATTTAGTCTCCCATACAGATTATTCATTTTATCCAAAGTTAGAGGTCTAACACAGATCAGCTGGATGATTTCTTTCCGTGAGCTATTAGGGAATGGTCAGCACAGATAATCGCTCTCAGAAGGTAGGTGACATAGATCCTTCTTCTGCCCTTTACAAATAGGGAACTAGGATAATGCTCATACAGAGAACTCATCAGAATAAGCAGAAACTTGAGCCTGAGTCAAGCAAAAGTGGTTTTTATATGTTGACTTGATGTCGGAACTAGATCCCAGGACACAGCAAAATGGTTCACAGGTTCAGATTTAGTTATGAGAGCCCTGAGCCCTTCTAGGGCTGTTTCTGACCTCCTTGTTTGAGTAGTCCTGTGACGGAAGCTCTGCCTCAGTGTCCTAGCCACCAAACTTTTTTTCATTACAGAATGTTCTAACGTAAGTCTAACAATATCTATAATACTAATTGCATTTCAGGTTGTCTTTTTAAAGGGAAATAGCTTTTGAAAGCAGAATGAAAGATGGATAGCTTTTCAGTGACATGGCTGCATCCAGAGGCTTTGTTGAGGCTTGCTAGAGAAAGACTTGAAAGTTGAGAAAGGAAAGATCTCGTTGCCTTTCCAGTGCCCTGACACCTGTCAAATGCATTGCTAAATGCACAGAATATGCTCTCAGTTGTAAGTCCTATGTAGAAAAGATTGTTGTTGCCTTATTTTTATTTTCTTTTTTACAAATTTTTATTATCAACAGTAAAGTAATACCATTTCAGAGTACACTATGGAAAGCATTACAGTTTTTAACAAGACTGAAAACTGATTTAATTACTAGTTACTAAATTACTTGACATGGTTTAGGTTTTTTTCTTTAAAGCTTCCAAAGTTTTTTATTCCTTTTTATTGTAGTTAGCACAACTCATGAGGAAGGGCAGATACCATGCAGCAGTTTATTATTCTTTAGCAAATAGTTTAAACTCCTTGGAATACTGCTATTGAGAAGAAAATCATTAATGAGTATTGCTTATGTAAAGTGATACTTTTTCCTTTAAACTTGTGCTTAGAAGTAGATTTACTTTTCTTGAGGCAGTATCACTGCATTTTAAATCAAACAATACTATTTTTTTAAATGCCATATTCTGTGATTCAAAAATATAGTCTTTATTAAGATTATATTTCATTAGGACTGACTGGAAATGAAGGACGTATCAGTATCCAGGTTTGGGGCTTTTTTTCTTCTATGTACAATGTGAAGGAGCACATTTTATCTGATGGCAGCTGTGCTTTGCTTCAATGTGACCATTGGGCTCTGGATTGGCTTTGCAACAGACATGTTTTTATATCCTGGGTAGGTAACCAAAATTGTTTAAGTACAGTGACATGCTAAAATATATTTATTATTAGCCAGTAAACACCATGTTTTCACCATGCAGACTCCAAAGCCTATTGCAGCTATAAGTTCACTGATGCAAGAATTTTGATCAGTAATATAGTCACTTGGTGGTGAAGTTAGTTTGGAATATTTTACTCACAACAGTCAGCCTTTTGGAGTTAGATTAGAAGACTTGGATTGGGAATTTCAGCTTTTTTAAAGGTAAGGTAACAGGAAATATAAATAAGCTTTCCCATGTTAAATAATTTGTTTTTCTTGGATCCAATGCGTTTCCCTTCCCACTTTTTTGGTTTACTTTCTTTTTCAATATTACATTGCATTTTCTATTTGTCTATTTTAAATGAAAAGGAGAAAAGAGGAAAATGGAAAAAGCAGGGCAGCTGAAACAGTTCTTCTTGGCAGTGCGGTAAAAGAAAAGGAAGAATTAAGACTGTCATCCCTCCCAACTGCGTTTAACAATCCCTGTAAAAATCAGCACGTTGATCTTTGGAAAATCTGTCTAATCTTGACATCTACCTAATGGTGCCCCATTGGAGGAGTCAGAAGTTTCACAAGCATTTAATCAAACTAAGCTAAAAATAAGAAGAGATGAGCTGACTGAACTCTAATTTCTTTTTTTCTATGCAGCTACTTGGGTTCAAGTGGCATACAAACAAAATATTTCATTATTGTATGTCAGAGGTAGAGACTCAGATATTAGAACCCTTCTTCCAGTAACCTTGTTATAGAAGCTGTGAACTGAAATGAAAGAAAAGGTTAAACATATTTCTTTGTATTTATTTTTTTTAGCTGGGCACAGAGCAAAATCAGAAAATTCCAGTAAAAGTTCAATATGCCATTAGGGAAAAGATGGTAAGAGTTTAATTGTTTATATTCTTGATGAAAAACCTAAGACAAGGTTTGAAATTATTAAAAAAAAATAAGTCATTGTTGAGTTTTGAAGCCTGCAGTAATGTGTTAGTTGCCCTTTCTGAGACCTGGTCTATTGTGCCTTGGCTATCTCCAAGGAGATGTAGACATGGTTCTATGTTTCTTCTTTTTCCTCTGTATAGTGATGTATTTAATAGCTCTCAAGTGTAAATGAGAAACAACGGCCTGATCTTTTCTCAGATTTGGAATGCTTAACTTTTTCAAATATAAGACAGGAAAAGTATCTAGTGAGACACCCAAGATTGCTGAAATCTTTTAAGAAAAGCAACAATTCTACCACTGTGAATAGTGCTTTTTAAAAATACAACTCTGAAACTATTTGCTACAATACATTTCATGCTGTATTACTGAGAGGCCTCCCTTGTCATTCCACTCATTAGTTCAGAAATAACTGGTATCTGAAATTCATTTCATGACTACTGTTTGCCACCAATGTATTTAATTCCCTATGATTGCTACAATTCCTTTGTAGGGTATTTTAATTTATATGTTATTGAAACTTGCTCTTGACGTTAAAGTACTTGAGATTCTCAATTCTGTTCAGTGCATGATGGTATTTCTCAGTGTCTCTATTCCAATTAGAAAAACACTCTCAATTCTAGGCAGAGAAGCACTAAATGATAAAGAGAGGAAAGCAACTTCTGTAGGGAAAAAACCTCCCACTTTTTGATACGGGAACAAACGTTTCAGTGAGTTTCCTGCTGTGACACAGGCAGCACAGTGTTTTGATGCTCAGCGACTGAGTACCTCTGTTGTATGAAAATACAAAAGAATTACAGTCAAAGTCTTTCTTCAAACAAGGAAACTTTATTACAATTTAAAAAAAACCACCAACCTTGTGCCAAAATTTTACTTGTCTGCTTTCTTCTGCTACTTTCAGCATTCATACCATCTTACCTCCTGGAATGCTGTAAGGATAGAATACTCAACCTCCTCTCTCAGAAACTGCAGTTTGAGGAACATGAACTTGTTTTACTTCAGTCTCTTGTGCTGATATTTGTATGTGCTTTATTCATCTGAACTGCTTTATTCTCTAAAGATCCTTAATATCCTGTCAATATCCAGTCTCCAAAAGTGGCCCAGTTGAGCGTCAGCTGCTTCTGGGCCTTGGGTGCCACAGTTACCCAAAGACATGTGCCCGTTCTCCTCTTACCAGGGACACTGCGTTGTACCCTCAGGTCTCAGTAAATACTACCCCCTTTTGCTGTGTGTCAGAGTAGAAGAAATAAAGTAATGAACGTGGCATTTGGACTAGAAGGAAGTGCAACTGGGACTTTTTCAATTTTCAGAAAGGGTAAAAAATTCCTCTAAGTGTATTAACAGTGTCTGCCTCTAAAGGAACGCAGTATGAAGAAATGCAAATTATTTTTTTTCCTTTTCCCCAGAATTTGTCACTGAACAGATTGACTCAAGCATCACATCCACTCACAAAATGTGAGTGTTACAATGGAAGAAAATTGTTGTCTTGGGAAAGAGTTGAATCTCAGCTGTCTGAAACAGCACTGCAGAGGTCAGAAGGGTTATAGATAGGGGTATGTCAAGTGGTCTTGCATAGATGTGAAGCATAAACACTCTGCATTCAAAAATGGAGCTATGAATGTGCACCCTCTCTTGAGGAGAATAGACTATAATTAAACTTTATTACAATGCAATGAATTTGTAAAATGAAACAAAAACATGCTGATTGTAGTGTACTTAACTTTTAGGGAAGTCCTTGTGAAAAATGTTTGTTTGGCTTTTTAACAGGGAGTCAAATGACTCATTTTTTCAGTTCGGTTCTGATTCAGATTCAACTATACTAGAAATTATTTAGGTTCAGTGCCAGTCTAGGCCAGTTCCAGTTTTATCTGGACTCTTTCAAGGTGCTGCTTGTGTAATCAGTCTGCTTTAGAAAATACAACATCTGAGATGGAGAAAGCTTTGAAAATGCAGATTTAGTCCCCACTTTCAAATTTATCACTAGAGTGTACTCACCACTGTCAGTCCATCCCTCTCTAAACTTACCTGGTAAGATCATGGATTTGGAGATAAGTTGCAAAATTGTACTTTACCTGAAACAAATGGTAGTGTGCAATAATAAGAAAAAGGAAGATGGTAACTTTTGGAGTGACAGGAAAGAAATGGGATGTTTTGGATACTTCATCATTAACCACTGCATATTTGCAAACGCATAGAAACACATGCGTATATATACACAAGTACATGTCCAGACAACAAAGTATACAAGTGAGATAAAGGACTGAGAGGATGCCAAAAGGCAGTACTGGCTGCGGACTCCAGTAAAATTGGCTGTTACTTGTTATTTGGGCTTAGCAAAATGGCCACAGCCCCACTTGCCAGAAATCTGTGCAGTGAGTGTGCAGACTAGTGTCTGCTGTGGTGAGAGGCAGCCTTTCCTGGCAGCGTCTCTCACAGCAGTGTGAGCCCAAGCCACAAATCCAGGTATCTGAGGATCTCCCCTCACCTGCTTTCCTCCTTTTATGGAAGAAGGACCAAGACCCAAGTGGGAACAAAGGTTCTTTCAGGATTTGATTGAGGTTAGATGAAGTAATGGTTTGATTTGACTTTATTGCGTATAGGTTTGTTTTGATTCCTTAATTTTAATGTACTTATTCACGTGGTATCTTAAAATATTGACACTGCATTTATGGTATATTTCGTTGGCCTCCTGATAGCAAGAAAAGACATTATGAAGAAACATCTCCCTTTACATATAAGTGTTCTTAGTTGGATGGACAGTCTCTTTCTGAACTGTGGGCAGTTGACCACAGCTGTTTTGCTGGCTGGAATGTTGGCCTGGTAAGTTAGCTACATAGGTGCATTTCTGTGTAAATCCAAATGTTAGCCCCATGAATATCAATCTGTATGGGAAAATCCACATACAGATAATACTTTGTTCTGTGGCAGATTCTTTGAGACTGTAATTTAGTTCAGTGATTGCAAGAGGACATATTCATTAATATGATCAAATGTGTTGGGAACTGAGAAAACCCACTGAGCCAAGCCAGACAGATATAGCTATCTGCCACCATTAATTAGACCAAACTTTCTGCAGGACTTCTGACAGTTTGTTACACACAAAGCTTTTGGTTATGCACCTCCTATCTTCTTTTAAGTTGTCTAGAGCGTTCCCAAATAATAATTTCTTCTCTGAAGTTTTGGATATGACCAAACCTTTTGACACTGAGGATAACTAGAATTATGCTTTGATGGTAAACTTGCTTATTCTTATCTGAGAACATCTATGGAGCAACTTGCCCAGAAATTTGTTGGGATTAGGAAGTAAAAGAAAAAGAAAGAAATGCAATTTTACCTTTAGGAAATGTTTCTTCAGAAAAACTTCCTTTCATCTCATCTCATCGTGGTTTTTTCTGCCCTTCATGGTGTGACACTTGGTGCCGGGGGCATGTCAGCCTTTTTCAGGTAGGCTTTTTTGAGAACTGAATTTGACACGTCGTTTTGTTTGGAGAAGGTGCTGTGAGATGGAATTTGAGATAGTTATGCATGTTAATATACTTCTAATGAAGAAAGGTAAATACTTATTAGTTGGAGAAATACTTTGCTGCTCAAAGCCAGAATTCCTATTCTTGTCCTTTCATAGCACAGGCATACTATGATAATGTTGAAAGTTTTAAAGGTTTGGAATTGGGTACTGAGCTACTGTGATGAAGCAGAAGTATACATGTTGTGCATCCGTAACTCCTCAGTTATAAGGAGGCCTACGGATTTCTTTGTGTAGTCTTTTTCAGAGGTGAGATTTTGACTTCTGAGAGTTTGAGAAAATTCTTTCATCCTTTTTAATTATGCTGAAAAATAAGGATTTCCTGATTTAATGCAGCTGCTTGTTTCAGATAGAGAAAAAAAAAAGTAGAACAAACCTTAGGACTAAAGTCTTAGCCTGAACAAAATTGGTGAAGGTTTAAGTAAGGCATGATTATTAAAATTACATATGACTAAGCACAGGCTAAAAACTGCAGTTCAGAAACCTGTTAGGCTGATGTTAAGATGATTACAGTCTCTACTACAGTGCCCCATAAATGACATTAAAAGTCATTCTTTTTCTAGATATAAGAAAGCAGTCTTTGCTTCTTTTCTTTGCCTCAGGAAGTTTTCAGAGACCAGATCTTTTGTGGGGGGTCTTTCGTCTGTTGGTGGGATAATGTTATATGTGCACAATCCAGACTGGAGAAGAGGTCAGTACCCATTGCGCTTCACCAACTAGTAGTTTTGGTTAGTATTTCTTTAGCTGTTAGGCAATGTTATCATGCGCTAACATTTTCTGTGAATACCCCACCTGATCTAGATAGGACCGAAGAATACAGGGCAGTGTGGCTGCACGCCTGCTCCTTGTCACAACGCATACGCAAACAGCGCTTTCCCACAGCCTGCGGCAGCCCAGGGCTGTGCAAAACAGCCTCTCCATGCAGCTGCAGGATGGTGCCGTGAGGGAAAGGGGCACCGCTGGATATCCCCAGGTGCTCCCAGCAGGCTGTTACTGTGGCTTGCAGCACCCCTTTTCCTGTGTCTTTTCCTGTTCCTGGCTTCAATCAAGAGCTCAAGCTGAGCGAGCAGCACAGGACCCCTGCAACACAAACGCAACGCTGTAGTTGCAACCATCCGCTAGGTGCTGTCTGTCCCCTGCCTAGTCAGCAGGATGGAGACTAGAAAGAAATAGCTAGGGAAGCTAGGTGTGGGCAGGGGAGATACTTAGAGGAAGTGTAGGTGACAGAAGAGTAGTCATGGCCTGTATTTGCGATATTCCATAATCTTGTGAGAGAAACTTGAGTATGAGAGAGAAACCGGTAAGTACTACCCTACTAAGGACACCTCAGCACGGGCTGCGTCATTACTGCAGAACTGCACCCCTTTCTGTTTCCACCAAAAAGAGTTCAAACACGCTCTAGTCCTTTCCTCTCTCCTTTATTTTCTGCTGGAGAAATAATAGTACCAATCAAATTTTGTTTCCTTAACGGTGGTTGTCATTGTATCTGATAACTATCACAAAGAGAAGAAATTATTTGTTTTGCATATTGTAAGCTGTTAACATCCTTTGCTTGTCAAATTCTACGATACTACAGACAGGGCTGTCACTCTGTATTATTAATTTGCCCCGTAGCAAAACAAAGGTACCTGCTGTACTAAGTGTAAAGCCAAAGTGACAGTGTCCTTTATGCAACTAAAATAAATACATCCCTGTCACTTCGAAATAAGCAGTGTTCTCTGGCATTATTTTACAGGTATTAGTGGAGGTTAAAGGAGGAGGTGAGAGCGAGCAAGCTCATTGACTTTCCTTGCATATATATGTATCTATACTGATTTTAACCTTCCCCATAAAAGGTCAAGCATAAAATTATTTCCTCAGAGCAGCTGTCTTCAGAGGTTTGAATTAAAATAGATGGAGAGTGCCACAGGAAAAAAAAAAAAGTTCATTTTACCCTAATTGGATTAAGATAAGTCTCACCCATACTGCACGGGTGAGGTTTCACTAGAGTACAAACTGCTGGCTTGACAGAAAGGGATTAATTTATGTGCCTCTTGTCAGGTTGTTGACTAATAACGTATTGATCGTATCTGTAAGATATGCAGAGTGTCTGTCAGAAAGGAAGACACTCTGGAATTGAAAATTGCTAGCATTTCTGACATGGTCAAAGCTAGATTAATACTATTAAGCAGCAATAAGTAGGCTGCAGCATATATCAGATGCAGAGTTTTATGTCACACGTCTTGGAGCAGACATCATAACCAGGCATAATACCCACCCTCAGCAAGGAGTGACTGATTTGTGTGTGTAGCTCCTGAAACCTTTTTTCTGCTTTTATGTGTTCCTGCAGACATATTGAACTACCACAGTTTAATCCCAGAGGAGCCTGCAGGTGGTATTGTCCTTGCATTGAGGAGTTATTAAATTCTTAAGGTCACCATAAAAAAGGTTCCATTAAATTGAGTTAATAAAAACATTGGGCAAAGGTTTGCTAAAAGTGCAGGTGTCAAAGCCTTGGGAATTGGACTGTCTCTTATAACATCAAGCTAAAAGAATATTTTAAAACACATCCCAATATGAAGATGCTAGAAATGCTGCTTCTGTGAAGTTTCGGCTTGGGTGGGATAGAGACACTTGTGCTTTGCTGAAAAAAAAGTCCTATTTAATATTCATATCTTCTCAGAAGGATGGGCTCTAGCAATTTTCACTGATGAAAGCATTAAACTTTCTACACAGAAATAGTAACTCTTCCTTCCGTTGTTGTCTTCACATACTTATGCATAGAGAGACACAAAGATAAATAGGTGTACATAAAAATGTAGATTAGATATATAGATCCGTGGGTGATCTGTTGTTAACCCCTGTTTCGTACTTAACAAGGGCGACTGAGCCTGCTGATTTTCCAATAATACTAAGATTTGCTGAATGGTTTTTACTCAGTGAAGCTTCTGAAGAAGAGCAGGATTTAAAATCACTTAAAGCCTGTTTCTTTAACGGACTCTGGGATGAGGCCTCTGATGACAAAAGTAATCATAAATTGGATTTCTACTTTCTAACATGTTATGACCGATGGCTTTTTTTTTTCTCTAAACGTTAGCATGAGATTCCAGCTCCACTGAGGTAAATCGCAAACCCTCCACTTACTTCAGTACAACCCAGATTTCAGCACAAGAACATGCATGTAGTTTTGCTGAAATGTATCATTGTGGCTTTAAAATGAATAGCTGGTGGTATTTTCAACTCCAGGATACTAAGATTTTTTCTTTTTTAATTGAAACATTTCAGTGTATATAATATGCGGGAGTCTGATTTAAAGGTCTGTTTTGTAAGATATATTGTCTGTTTTCTCATTAGGGTTTAAGGCATTTTAAATGTGAAGTATAAAGTTGATAGAAATTCTATTCACAAATAGAAGCATCAAATCTCCTGCATTCATATACAGCTTGTTGCAACATGCAAACGTCATAGCAAACTGTTGTTTAATGAGTGAATACTGTGGGACTTGATGCACGGCGTGTTAGTAATGAAAATGGATGTAAATAAAATAGTAATAAAGAAAACAAGTCAGAAATGTGTTACGGGTGGAATTCAACCCAATGAGAGAGACTTGATCTGGCAGTCCCCGTGACTGCTAAACTCAGAAGAGTTTCCTAATTTTTCATACACATTTTTAAAAGGAGGATTTTTTCATCTGGTGTCTGTTTTTTCATGGAAATGTGCCAATTTTAGTCCTTGTCCTTAGGTATAACCTCATATTAACTCAGACTGCTTAAAACTGAAATAACATTTTGACATTCTTTCCACATTTCCAGTCACAAGTGCATATATCTCAGAAGCTTCTACAAGTTAATAAATTTTCTTACTGTATTGAGAAAGCAAAAGTAGCAATTATTAAAGAGAACATATGGTAGGTGCCTTAAAACTCCAGGGTGACACTAAAGCATATGAATTCAGCTCATTATAAGTATTTTCTAGGTGGTTCTTAATTGCCTTAGTAATTAAAATTCACCAGAAATTGTGAAAATGCCAAACAATTAAATAATGCATTCCTAATGCATGTATTGCAATATTGGATGTAATAAGAGACATGTATTTTTAAAATTTTGAATTAAGTTACTTAGTCATCTGTGTTGTTACAGGGATTTATTTATTTTCTTTTTATTTTGTTAGCTTTTATATTTGTTTTTCAATTAAGAAATTATGTGTTTGAATGTTCAGGTAAAATGTAAATAAAACTAATGTAACATATGCTGCCATTGAAAGCAAGAGTAAAATGTGCAACAAATGACAGATTATATCTATGGAAGAGGAGGTGTGAGTAGTTAACAGTGAGGAGAATTCCATCTGTGCTCAATGAAGAGCCTGAAAAAGTTCTGTTGAAAGTGTTTTAAAAGATTTTGGGAGGGTTTATTCAATCTGATATTTCATGAACGCCACTGATGTTAAAAAATAACTTCAGGATCAGAGAATGAGCAGTATATGTTAGGGGCAGAGTCTGAACAGCTTTAACTGAAATGTGAAGACTGGGTTTGTAATAAACTGAGTTATTTTTGTGTATGAAATTGGGTTCTTAAATGCAAACTTTTAAATGTTCGGTAGTATTAGAGGTTAGGTAATACCCTTGAGGAAACAGTTATTTTAAAAATACAATCTGAAATGCACGGCAGCATGGCCATTGCAAATTGCCTTTCAAGAGAAGGTTTAGTTATTATGTGTTTAATCAATCCTAGCTGTAAGGAAATTAAGGGAATAGTGTAAACAGAAGAAAACGCAGTTTGTTCTTAAAGGTAAAAAGAGAGAAATACAAATAATGGAGCTTTTAAGAGGTTTACAAAAACTTTCCTTTGCAGGAGTTGA
>VWZZ01001335.1:138685-286682 GCA_013399095.1 Psophia crepitans | reverse complement strand
GGGGGGGGGGGGGGGAGATTTTCTGTGGGCAATATTTTATTACAGCCAAAAAGACCTCTAGCTTTTCAGTTGAACAGAAAAAATTAGAAATTACTTTATGAAGCTAAACATTCCATCTAGAATGACTGTACATGTAGCCCAGGTAGTGTTTGCTGGGCACGCAGAAAATGAGGATACTGTGATTAGTAATTAGTTGGGAAAGAATGTATCATTTCTGCTGAGTAAAATTGTGTAACTGTGGTTTTTCCAGGGTCCTACTGGGATACTGCAAGCCTGAGACTATAATTCCACTTTCTCACTTGCTGTTTAATTTTTGAAGTTGTGAATGCATTTTCAGCTGCACCGTACCTTTACCCTATTCAGGATTTTTACCTCTCAACAGAGGAAACAAAAAAGCTCGCTTAAGGGAGGACCCTGAAGAGTAGGGATGAAAACAGATTTGTAGACACCTCTGCAGAGCAGTGGGTGTTCTCTTGGCTTCTCCTTTACTGTCTTCTGGATATCTTACTCCTGTGGCACTGCTCCCATCCCTGTATATGTTATTGTCTCCGTACAGTCATTTGGACTCTGATTTTTATGCTTCTTCCCTTAAACCTGTAGTAACAGACCTTTAACTGATCTTCCACCACATTCTGTAATAGAGAGGCTTGTAATATCTTCTGTATCAAATTAGCCTCCTGTAAGATATGACCCAAGTCACTGTGAAATGCACACCATGTCTGTGGAAAATAAGGTACGGAATTGTATAATTTAGAGACCGTCTTGGAAAGCGTGTGCGGTCAGAGACAAGGGAAAGCTGCGGGTGGCAGCCGTTGTTGTGGCGTTTCCTAAGTGTGTGCACTCAATTTTGTAAGCTTAGGGCTCCTTCAGCCACTGCCACCTTGGAGCAGCTGCAGCTTTCAGACCTGTGGACCCATAGCTCAAGGGCTGTATTGTTCACTTGGGGAGAAAGACTGGCACTAGGAATACAGTAAACCTATCAGAATTGTATGTAGTTTTTCCTGGTTTGCTGATAATGTTACTGCAGTTCCACCTTTCATAAATTCTTGTGAGGTTTTTTTTCCAGATTTTTTTTCTTTTTTTTTTTAGAAATGGTGATTATTCAGAGAAGAATGCTAAGGTGAAAGTCTGTTAAATCTTCAGTTATGCTTAAAACCTTTACTAGATCATCCAGTCAGATTTAGTCACAATAAACCACCTGGTTTCTACTTAGTTTAGCAGCTGCTTATGAGTATGGAATTGCTATAAAGCATGTCTAGAGCTGTTTGTTCACAGATGTTGAAGGAACAAAAAAAAAAAAGAGGAAGAAAGCACGTTGGCCATATGCAAGGTTGCATCTATCTCCTTGTTTTTTCATGACATGCAAGAGTCTTAGTCAAGGTGCTTGTTTCCATCATTTGCATCCTACCCACACTTGCCTTGCAGGGTATGTTCCCCACTCCTGCTACCAATTCAAGGAGGAACCCCTCTACCTATAGGTGGGATTCCACGTATGCCACAAGTGGCATTTCTTAATGAGTTTTTGAAATATTAGTATGAGTTTGTGAGGGATACAAGCAGAAATTAAGCAATCTGAGAGAGCTCAGTGTTTTGTGCTCAAATTACACTGAGGAAGTTAGTATAGCTCGTATATGCCAAAAATTCAGGATGAGTTAAGGAAAATGTTAATGGCACAGTAAAAATTGTCCTGTACTATACTATTTTAGCTAAAAAAGAATGAAAAAAAAAAAAGAACCTCTGGAATACTTCAGTTCCAGTCTCATTTCTGTAAGAGTTTTGTTGGAAGATATTTCAGCAAAATATTGTGCCTGATTAATAGATTTTTGCTTCACGTAAAATAGATCAGTATTCAACAATATGTCTCAACTCAGCAAGCAAAGTGCAGGATTTTTGCAGTGAGATTCAGTTTTATGTATGAATTTGGGTTGGCCACTGTTCTCCACTACCTCAAATCCATTTCAGGATTAGAAGATTGCATTGAAATATTGTCAGGAAAGACTGTTGGTCTGATTTTGAGTTGTAGTTGGTGCTGTTCTGTTACCTGAAAAGTATATGTGGTCCCTTGTAGATGTTTGCTTGATGAATGTCTGAGCTTAAAATAATGGGATTTGCAAAGTTATAAAAACCAGAAATCAGGCTAGAGAAGTGGAGATACGATTCAGGGTCTTGGGGGACTGTTGCTTTATTTAAGTCTGAGTACCTATCTTCACTGGCAATCAGCGGGTGCAGGCAGCGGCTTAGCTAAGCAAGGTTGCCGTTTATACTACGAAGGAATGGGTAACACCTTTGCTTATAACTGAGCGCTGTGTTTTCATGGTAAGTAAAAAGTGAACTCACTTGTCAGTACATACTGGGTTGAAAGAAGGGGTTCTTCACAGCCTAAGTTACAAATGAGTACATTTTAGTATTTACTCTTGACTTTACCACTGGAAAAAGGTGCGAAAGAGCCCTGGCTCACATAACAGAAAAGGAGTAGCAACAACTGAGACAATAAAGACAAAAGTATAATGTGACAGCAGAGTAGGGAGGAAGCAGGAGGTGGTGGAATGTCGAATGGTAAGAAACTATAGCTTAAGATTATAATGGCTTTATAACTAAAACTGAAATGATACAAAAGTGAACAGCAATCAAAGGACAGATCTATGTTTGGAATGTTCTTTCATTCTTTAGCAGCTGAGCTGAGCTGTGATCTCTTTAAACACTGCCATTCTTCAGATGGTGAAAGACCTAGATATGGTATCTCCTCCTTCTCAGATATCGCTTCTGATCCATGATAAAGAGGGAATTAGGAACTGTTAGGACAGAGCATCTAACAATGATGTGCAGTGTCATTCAGTGATTTGATTCAGTGACTTTCTGTAGCAAATGTTTTTGAAGTATCTGCTGGGTGTCGCTGGGTAAGCAGACCATGAATAACTACTGAAACTGAGGCAAGTGTTTTGCTTGGAGCATAGCAGGATGCATCTATGTTTTGACAAACAAAAAGTGGTTTCGGAAGAAATTTAATCCACACCTAGTTAATCATAAACTAGCGTAAAAACAGGGATTAGTATTGTGTACTGTGGGGAAGAGCACTGTGAAATTTGAATACCTTCTGATTACGTACAGGCTCAAACTTCCACAGGTATGTAATAAGTTATATTGGTTTTCTGCAGGCAAATTTAATTTAGAGTACAATTTTGTCTAGAGGGGAAATAGCAGATGAGAAATTGCTGCCCATCAGTACAAATTCTGAAGAAAACTCTGTAGCAGTAAAACACTGCAAGAACATAAATATAATGAATATCAATATAGCATAAACAGTGAACATTCAGTGTTCGATTGGCACTTCCGAAAAGACCCAGAGTAAAAGCAGCACCTAGTTTTGTGGCCTCTGGAAGTGTAGCTTAGACCTACAGGGGAGATGGGCAATTCTGCCATTTTGGGCCATAAACTGGGAGGATGAAACCATGACTTCAGCTGTTCCTGCTGCTAACCCATTCCCTGTGTGTGCACTTACCTGGGAATGATAAGGTGCCATGGTACATTAGTGGCATCTCTTATCTTCAATCAGGTTAAAATTAAAAAAAAAGGGCAACAAATTGAGATCCTCCTCTGTTTTCTGCACAGATATGTCCTGCAAATTATTGTGTGTTCATATCCACTTCAGTGCCAATCAGCTACAGGCACGTGCTGTCGTATTTAACTCTTTAAGACGTGTTTTGACTTTCTTCTCAGTGGATCCTCTGCTGCATCCCAGGGGCTGGGAGGAGACACAGCCAGGACAGCTGACCACAATTGACCAAAGGGATATTCCATACCGTATGATGTCATGCACGGCATATAAATCTGGGGGAAGAAGAGAGAGGGGGATGTTGAGTGATCGAGTTTGTCTTCCCAAGTAGCTGTTACACATGATGGAACCCTGCTTTCCTGGGAATGGCCGAACACCTGCCTACCATGGAAAGTGGGGAATGAATTTCTCTTGCTTTGCACACGGCTTTTGCTTTATCTATTAAACTGTCTTTATCTCACCCTCTGAGTTTTCTCACTTTTACTCTTCTGATTCTCTCCCCCATTCCACTGGCAGGGGAGACAGTGAGTGGCATGCGGTGCTTATTTGCTGGTTGGGCTTAAACCATGACATTTTAAATGGGTGGATTAATGTAGAAAATTGAAGTTTATAGAAGGAGGAATTAATCTCATTAGAAAACAGTGCATTTGTTATAATTTTTCAATCAGAAATTGTTAGGTTTTTTACCACATTTGAGGTGCAGATCTTCAATAAAGGCCCTTATCGATGTACCAGTCAAACCTGAAGCCAATCAGAAGTCAAAGGTCTGATGGTTATGCTTTTTTCTTCAATTTAAAATAAAGATATGTAAACTACTATCAGGTATCTCAAATGTCTGACGGATTTTTTAATGTCTTTTAAAGCAGCAGTAAATTTTTAGTCTTTCATGCCTACCTCATGGTTTTCCCAAATCCATATGCAAAAATTTTTGTACTGTTCCTAAGTATTCAAGAAACTTATGTGCACTTTTAACCATATATTCTGTAACTTTCCAGTTTTAACACATAAATTGTACCTTAACACTGCAGTAGCTTTCTTAGCTGGTAAGCTTAATAGTCATGCTAGCTAATTAGTTTTTTCTTTTTTCTGACAAGGTACTGCTTTCTATGTCACCATTAATCACATATATCTGAAAAATCCATTCCTTGAAATGTTCCTATTTCTCCTTTTGAAAAGGAGTGTAATGAATTTCCTAACAGTGTTTCTGGGGCAATCACTGAATTCCCCAAAGTATTCATAGGTATCAATGTTACCAAAAAAAAATAAATTTCTGAGTGGTATTAGTTTTTTAACAGTATATAACATGATGTGCTTACACTCAGACTTTCTTCAATCTGGATACCAACTTTT
This sequence comes from Psophia crepitans, assembly GCA_013399095.1. NCBI lineage: Eukaryota > Metazoa > Chordata > Aves > Gruiformes > Psophiidae > Psophia > Psophia crepitans. The sequence goes on along the minus strand of VWZZ01001335.1, from coordinate 281,779 downwards.
GCTGACTGTTTCATGCAGACCGTCCGGAATTGAAACCCTCCATGTGGCATACTGGTTTCCATTTTTGGGAGAAGATTTGTAGAATGTTATAAATCAGAATTTAACTTTAACCCAAAATTTCAGTATGAGGTGTTACTGATACCACAGTTTTAAGCACATTTCCACTTAGAAATCGTGAACTGAGGTGTGTGGTTTCTTACTATCCCTCAGCTTTTCTTTATGAAGCATTAAATGAGACATTTCCTTTCTTCTGAATAGAGAGAGGTGATCTAAAATAGGGGAAATGTATTGACAGTAATACACTTACTTTTCCTAAACCATGGACAAACGCTTCAGCTGATACAGCAGGACATTTTTTAGAGAAGTTGTGGTGGGTTCTCATTTTCTTCACTTTTCCCTGATCTTTATTCAGACCACCTCTTGAATTCTCATACCACTCTGTTTTTGTTAATGCTATCCTCTTACAAATGCAAGTAGTGTTAACTAACTTACTTTTCTGTAATTGGTTGTATTTGTGCGTATATGTTTATGCAGAAAGAACTGGCCAAAGTGAAGTGTTGTTTTTTAGTAATCTTTGAGTGTAGCCATGGTAGAACCTTGTTCACATGATTTAAGAGTGATGGGTCTCATTACTTTCTTCATCTTGTCTACAACTTGAAATCTTCAGTAGACGTCTACCCAGTATTGATTGTGTGTATTGTACCAACATATCTTTCATGAGCTCAGATTCTCTAGTAGGCTTTTACTGGTGTACTCACTACTTTTCTGAGTAATGGCATCATTTCTTTTTCTCTTGCCAGTTCCATGCTTTTATTTAGTACTAAAGTCTTTGTTACCAGAACAAGAAACAAGACTGCTTTAAAAAATATATTTTTAGTAGAACTGTATTTGCCAAATATGCAAGGCAGACCTTGCCACAGATATCTTTCAGTCAAGAAGTAGGATTAACTAAATAGTGGAAGAAATAAATGAAACACGGAACTGTGAACATTAACCTTCTGTAATTGCAGGAACATTCATTTATATTCACATTCTTTGCTATGGTCCACATTTGGCCCATACATATTAGGAAGTCAATGAGGGGGAAGCAAATAAACCTCCTGAATTATTCTGTCAGACAATTGGGAAGGGGCAGGGGGGGAACGGACAGACATGGGCTTGTGGTTAAATGTAAAAAATACTTCAGACTCTCTGTGTCTTCAAGGTTCTTTCAGAATAAGATTTTCTGTTTATTCTAATGGTCCCCTGAGAGCTTATAGCCTTGCAGAAAGTGGTAAATGCCAGAGGTGTCATCAGCAGGCAGCAAGTCTGTCAGATATACTTTACTCGTGTCCCAGCCTGTAAAATGTTTAATCTGACACATCCCTTGACAGTTCTGGATGTCCTGTAATTCTGCTTGCTGGGCTTGCAGTACATGGTATTAACACATGCACAAAAATGGAATGGCTCTTCACTGGAGTGATGAAAGCAGTTGCCTGTGATAACATGGGAATGGACTTGATGATCTGGAAGATCCTTTTCATGTCCAGTGTTTTCCTCTTGGTAGATGGGATTCTGGCTTCATCTTAGTATATTCTCAATAGAAACCTAACAGCTTTTTAGAAGGTAAAGTACAGACTGGCTCCCACTGACTTGTTAAATTAGAGCCTGCACAAGGATCAGCCATTTCAGACGGCCAAGTGCCAAATCCTTCCTTTCCCTACTACATTGCCGCTTTCTGCGTGAGCCCAGTCACTGACTCTGCACCCATATCTACCTCTCCTCAGTGTTTTCATTCTCCTTCCACCTCCTAAGCTTGCTTTATACCTTGACCAAGCAAACAGCAACTGTTCCTAAAACTTCAGCCCTTCATTTCTCACAGTCCTACAAACCACTGGCAAAGCTGACTTAGGGGACAGGGCATCCCTTGGAGCTGGATGCCATTCACCATCTTTTTCTGACGAGTGAGTTATTCCCTTCTCTCAGTATTTGCAGAGTGCGGGTGTCTCAAATGCAATAAAATTTGATTCCTTACAGGAGGGACCAGACTCATCCTCCCTGTGGGTTAGGTCACATCTTGCACATTTGAAATTATTTACTTTTTTTTTTCTGCTTTGAAACTTCATGTTCTGGATGTAAGAATTTGTCCTAAACTGTGGTGGAGATGTGTAGGGCGTCACAGAACAGGATGGAAGCTTTGGTACTGCAGTGCAGTTGCAAGTGAGACTCCTTATTCAGAAGATTCATTGAAAGACACGTGCCCAGGCCGCAGTCTGGTTGTCAGTCATGTTACTTAGTGTTTGCTTTGGTCTCTTTAGACAGAGACGCATAAAAAACACTCACAGAAGAGATGAGAATGCTGCTCGCCCTCTAACTGCTCTTCAGCTGTTCCAGAGACATAAAAACAGTGGTTCTGAAACTGTTTTGTTGGTGTTTTGTTTTTTTTAACTTTGGCAAATTGTACTCTTGCACCTTTTGTCATTGTGCAGTGTGCTCTGGTGTTTGCCTTAGGCTCATCTCAGATGCTGTTCCGTATGGCTAACCTCTTCTTCATTTATTTTGCCAAGACAGCATTCTCTGTTCTTCTAGGTTACTCTTCAAAATACTCCTGTTCTAGAAGGTGTGTAAAGTGTTTTGCTGCACTGAGATGGCAATCACTTGGACAATTGCAAGGTAGAACCACAGGAGCTCTGTGGTGAGTTGACCCTGACTGGCAGCTAAGACTCCTCCCAGTTGCCCACTTACTCCCCCAGCAGGATGGGGAAGGGAGTCAGAAGGGCAAAAAACCAAGCGGTGCAAAGGCAATCACTCACCAGCTTGCACACAGAAATTACAACTGTGGCTTTCCCAGCTCCAGGTTGATTGTGCATTGTTCCTGAGTTTATAGAATACCACTTTCACTTTAGCAGAATGGAGGGGAGGGAAATACCGGGGGTTTTATAGTTTTTAACAGTTAACATTTTATAAAGCTTTCTGTACCGTGCCAATGCTGATATTTCTGTCAGTTCAGAGAGAATGTGTCTTTGCTATTATTCTTATCTATGTAAATGCTTGATAATGGGACAAATAGTGGTTGAACATTCAGGGAAGCTTGTTTAAATATATATGTTATGATTGGGTCTAGGCTGAGTATGAGCCAATGCTGAATTTGGGTGTAATTCCACTTATTCCTGAAGTGCTACTGTGTATTATTAGACTTTGTATTACAAGACTCCTAAAGGGCTTCAGCACTGCTTGCTGTTAAGTTTCATCCAGAGGACTTATGTTCAGTAGGTAACAATTTATTTGAATTTTAAGTAATATATAAAGATACACTGAAAGTGTAAGACATTTTAATCCTTTATCTTGTAATTAATTATTTAAAATAGTCAATTAAATAGCCTTTTAAAAAATGTCTTCTGAAATCAAGCTTGTATTAGGTAGCTAACTTTGGGCATTAATATTTGAATAATTTGGCGTAATGAGTTGGTTACAGTTAAACAGTGTCCACAGTAAGATTAAATTTGGGGTCTCTGACTGGATCCTTCTACCCATGAGAAGTTGCTGTGTTGTTTTTTTGTTCTAATTCCAATAAAGATCTAGTAGACAGGCTTACTTTCAGCAAGTATTAATGTCTATGCACTTTATTTTGCTTTGAGGTGTTGTGCAGAACGCTACTGTTTTCAATTAATATAGATTGCCATGGTAGCTTGGTGATCTTTGGAGAATACTGATTTTCTTTCCCCCTCAAAAATAATAATAAAAAATCTTTTAGCTGTGCAATTCTTGAGTTACTTTTGTGGAAAGGGAAACGGTATATCTGATAGCCAATAGTATTGGCTTTCTAGGGCAGGTGATTGATTAATGCAGTTTTTAATTTCAGATTTAGTAATAATTTTCATTTTGCTTCTGAACACCATTGTAAAATCCCAGAAGACCTTTACTGAAACAGGAATGAAACAAGTTAGCAGGTGTTATTAAGAGAACATGTCTGTTGCTTTTGCAAAATGCCAGAAGTTGATTGCAGACCAACTGGGGAAGACCTATGAGATCCTTCCAGTGTACACAAAAGGAATGAACCTATAATTAAATTACAGTTAAACACAGATGGTTATTTTACAGCAGGTGCTCAACTTTGAAAGTGTATCTCTGGACTATTTTTGTTCCAACGTGGTGTTTGGTCCCTGTTGGGTTTCTGGCATCATTTTATGGTTAGATAAAAATATTCCTTTGCATACTCCCCCCCTCCCCACCCCCTTTTTTTTTTTTCCTGGGATACAAAGCTACCAAGTGTTGCTATGTTTTAAAGGAAAGCTAGAAGAAAAACATGAAGCAGAGATTAAACACGACACAGGGAAAAATAAATATTAGATTATAAAAAGGATGTCTGCATACTATTTATGAGATCTAGAGGACTAACATGTACAATTAAATCTAGAGCTCAGAATTGGTAGTTATCCAAGGTGAAATAATTTCTGTGCAAATATTATAACTGTCTCCTATTTGAATGCTGCAAAAGATAACACTAGAATGTTAAATCATTGCAAGGTATATTTATATGATTTATTTATGTATAACATAAACATTTCAAGGACTACATAGTCTTCATATGTGACCAAAGTCAGCAAGATGTAAAAAATGTTTCTTAGGAATACCTCAGTTCAAATCAGAATCATTCACTTAAGTACTTCATGCTGATAATTTGCATGAAAATAAAAATTTCGTATTTGATTTTAAATATGACAAAAATCTATCTTGCAGATAATGACCTGTTCACAATCATGGGAAAATATAAAGGTAGTTTTGCAGTAACCTTGCCTTTTTATGAGCGTTCAGATTGTGCATGTAGGTTGATACTGGATGATGTTTTAGTGAAATTTGTGAATCTATCATTATTATAACATTGTATAATGAATTAGACTTTAGAAGTTTGGTTTGTCAAGATATTGACCAAATAGCTTGGGTTACTAGTTCAACTTGAGTACATTGATGAATGTCCAGAGGGCATTTGACTTGCTGTAAACAATCTGGTCAGCCCATATAAATAAACTGGTTATAGAGATGCTGGAGTTACAGAATAGTTTTAAGAGCAGCTTAGGTAAGCTTTCCAGTTTTTTTATTCCTCAGCTCATGTTTTTAATGTGCACCTCCACCTTCAAGCAGAATTCATTTCTGCAAGCCTGAGGCTGGAGAAATCTCATGAGCTGTCCAAAGAGTGAGAGGAATTTTGATGCCTTCACCAGCTCAAGTGCTGCTGAACAAAAGGAGTCCATGTTTACTGGGACAGTAAAGTGCTTCCTTTCCGTAGCTGATGAGCTTATGATTTCTGGATCTCTAAATATCTCTTTTGTAGGAGGACGCTGTCTAAATATATTATTTCCTAAGCCATAGAAATTCATAGAAGGATGTTTTCTGGTAATATCCCCTTTGATTTATTTGCTTAGCTAAGTAATGAAGATGCTAGTATAAGAAAAAGCAATTAGTTTACAGTGGAGAGATCATCACTTACAAATGGCCCACCTGTCTCTTCTTTTCAGAAAAAAGCAGGAATTTTTACTATGATCAATTGTGCAAGATGAGGAAAAGCATTCTACTCTAAATCAGTGTAATAATTGTCTGAATGTTCCCCATTCATCTCCTCTGGAATTGCTTTTCCTCTTTACCAGACTGATATCAGTCCTATCTTTGCCTACTACTCTGCTTATTTTTCCTCTCACCCTTCTTTCAGCTCCGACACAGCAGTGTAGAGCACTCTGCTCACTGCTGGTGCAGACATCACCTTTTACTTGTGCCTACATATCCATTCATCCCATTCTTCATTTGAAAATTTATTTCTTTTTTTGTCTGAGCTCCACCATTCTTGTTCCTATTCTTGCCCTCTCTTCTGCACGGTTTCTTGACATTAACCTTCTTAATATAAATGAACTGTGTTGACTTAGTTCCTGGAATATTCTTCACAGACTTAGATGCTTTGCAGCTGTGTTGCCTTCCTTTTCCTCCTGCTGCTTTTGAAATAATATCTATTGTATCCTAGCATACAGTCACTGGACTGAACAAGTCAGTACTAGGTGGGTACTGTGCACACATGGTAAGAAGCAGTCCTCGTCATGGAGAGTCTGAAATGTAAAGGATGTCTCGCTTTCTTCCTCTCCTCTATTTCATTCTCATCACCTGCTCTCAGAAAGGAGTGGAGAAGCCCATAGGTACTTTCTTTCTCATTTCCCCGTAATGCCCAACTTCCCCTTCATGGTCTTCCCATCACGTGGCCTCCTCGGCTCCACATCACTGCGCTGTGCTTTCTGCCCCATGAGAGCTGAAATGATCCTCAGACAACTCCAGTGTTAGACCACCATTTCTGGGGGACACCCTTTAGAAACCCACCGTACTGCTGGCCCTGGCTTTGCTCGCTGTCCTACCTCCAATCCCAGACTGAGTTTTAGGCAAGACGCCCCTGTTCTTCCCAAGGCCAAATATTGCTCAGCGGGGAGTATCTTTGGTGCCATTTGGGCTGCAAGCTAACTGGGAGTCTGGGCTTTCAACCCTAACCTTCTACAATACCCTTTTAAAACTCCGAAAATATGGAAGTTCTCTATGTTGTCTTATATGTACGTGCAGTGTTTAGAAAAAAATCTTATTTTGCAAATACAGCAAATATTGAAAGAATTTTTCAGTATTTGCTGTTGTTTTTTTTCCTTTAATCAGTTTCTGCGGGAACTAGTCTTGTTATTTTAGTTACCACTTGGACTGTTTTCTCTTACCCCCACTGTCACAAGATGATGTTTCTATTAAAACCCACTATGTTTACAATTCAAATTGGTAACTTTCAAAGACATTCCTTACTGAGCTTTAATGCTTAGTAGGGATGTCATAGAAATTTGAAAAATATACAACAACAGAGAAATATCAATGGCATTTTTATGCATTATGTGTAAGGGGATGTAATTCTTTTTATTCTGTATGAACATTTCCCAGTTGCTATTTTCAGTACACTTTTTTTTTTTAATGGTTCTGCAATATTGAGACAATGAGATTGGAGATTTCCTTGTTATACTTGAAATATGACAATTTTGCCTGAACATTAATCACATGAAATTCAGTGCTTATTTTTGAGATTTAGGATGAGTTGAAGGATTTATTCTGTTAGAGTTATGTGAAAAGACTACAGTGTTTTGAATTAGTATTATCAAATGTTGGCTAGCTGTGCATTGTTTCTACTTGAGTTTCACCTTTATGGATTTTAAATTAAAATTTGCTTAACCTTATTGAGGCAAACATTATAGTTTTATCATAGGTCAATACAATAAAATGGAAAATGTAATGGTGGCATGGCAGAAAAAATATTTATAGCATAATAAAATACAAAGCTTTTTTTCTTTTTTAAGATCAATTCACATTCTTTGCTAATATTTAATCAGTCATACTGACACAGTGATTTACTTGGCATTACCTCTGATGCATTCCACTGAGGCTCTGATTCTTGAATTATTTGTCTTTGAACTCACTGTGACCTATATTCAGTCTTCTGTGGCTGATGAAAATTACTCCTTTACCTTTCACTGCTGATGACTAAACCACCACAAAAAGAAATACGCATTGACACTCTTAATAGCCGCATTAAGTTAGTCTCAAAGTATTAATGTATGAGAACTTTTTCATCTTATATACATAATGTTGCTGTAGTGAAGAGCAGCAATCCAGGTCACACAGGTAGGCATGACTTCTGAGTGCTGTGGCAAGTGCATCCTGCCACATGCATTTCCGTTATAGCAGCAAGGAGAATAGAGATGCAGGAGTTTGAAAAAGCGATCTCCATCTAACAGTGGTCTCTGTGGGAAACTGTCAGGAGCAAAGAGAGCAAACCAAGTGTGTCACAACACCAGTATCATAGACACAATCCAATTACTGTAATATTATGCAAGTTAAATTGAACACTAATTTGGATTCTTGAACTTTCTAGTCTGTTATTTCCCCTTTGTCATCTTGGGTTTTTTCCATTTAGCTAATGGACACAGGAGGACGTTTTTGCTGTCTACTTGCGTTTGCTGCCAACTGCTGGATGTCATAACTGGGAAAGAACAGGTGTGTGAAAAATACTGGTTTTGGCAAATATTCATTTTACTCATACGTACTTGTATAATTTTTAATTCATTACCATATTTGCTGAAACCTCAGTCAGACATTTGCCACAGATTTAAAAAAAATAAACAAAAAAAAAATAATGCACAATTTGTATCCCAGAGCTGCTTTCCTCTGGTGCTGTTATTGCCATGATCGATGGCATAGTGGTAGTGATGAAGGTAGTGTTTGATGAGCTTTTTGATGTGGTGGTGTGTCTAGTACACAGAAGGTGTAACAGCCTGTAATGAGAAATAGAAGACAAGGAAAGATGGACACTCTTTATCTTCTGACTGTTTACAGTGTAAAACATCACTCTTGCAGAAATGCTAGTTCTTGAAATGGATCTCCTCTCTCCAAATCTTCCCTCTGCAATTCCCATGCATGTATGTCTCTAAGTCCACACAGTCGGCTTTAGCCATGCTGTACGAGTTTGTGGGGCGCCTGCCTCTGCAAATCTTTGTTACCCACCCAAAGAACACTGTGAAGGTCCTGTGCCCTGTTGGCTACCTGTCCTGCAGCAAGCACCACATGGTCTGGCAATGGCAGCTGGCCTGTTGGAGGGCCCTTTCACAAAGGCATCTGGTAAACAGTGGAGGGCAGGGACAAGTCTCCAGCAGCCCAGGGAACTGGTTCTTAGTCACAGGACGTGGTGAGCACCCACCTGATAAGGAAGAGCTAGAAAAAACTTCTGTTTAGCAAGATCATCCAGAATGGAAGGAGACTCTAAACATCTTCCCTCTGAAAGGAAAAAGTGTGGAGGTTTTTTGTGGGGATGGTTTCTGTCTCTAAGACCAACAGACTAAAATGAAGATTTGGCCCAAAGGTAGCAAGAAGTGATTAGGAGACAGAAGAGGAATAACTGAAGGTTGGCCAACCCTTTAAAGATAAATAAATTCAGATAGAGACAGTTCTCAAGACATTGAAACAAGGTGTCTGAAGGCTCTATACCTGCATGGAGAAGGAGCTAGGAAAGATAACTGCATGAGAAGTGCATGCAACCACCTGCTTACCTATGAGAAAGCATCCTCCTCTAGCCTGTCCTCATTTGTTTTTATTTAAAATTACTTTACCGTTGATAATTATTTCAGAACTAAGCTGCCTTCCCTTGTGACATACCCCAGCCTCAATTGTCTGTTGTGCTTTAAGCCTGTCTTTTCTCTTTTTGCTGCATCGTTGCCAAGCCTTCCACTTAAAAATTGGGCTTCTCTCAGAGAAATGGTTTCCTGAGTCATTTTAAAGGAACAGTATACATAGCATCATGGCTCTCAGCTATATTTATACAGAAAGAATATATACATTAAAGACCAAGCACCTTTTCCCAGTGCCAAAAATCTTGCCTCCTGGCTGGCATTGCAGCCAAAAGTCAGAAACTCTCAGCAAATAAATGTCATTGAAAATTTTTTCATATAATTAGATTCTGTCACATCACTAATGCTTATCTACCAACAGGATGCATTTCATGCTCTTCTTAGACATAGAGGCATTACGTTTGTCTCCTTTTCCTCTCTCTCTATATACACAGTACGAAACTGTAAAGACACCCTACAGGCTGGGACCTTCAACATTTCAGCATGAACTTTGGGGAGTGCTGCTCCAGAGTAATTTGTAAAATGTAAAGTGGTTTCAGTACTTTATTGATGAGCCACTCAACAATCTCTGCCTTAGTATGTGACTCTCAAGAAATGTTAAACTCATTTTATTATTATATTTTCTCCATTGTTGCCTTTAATTAAATTGTAAAGCTGTTGTCTTTGTGTACTTGGCTCCCAAAGGGGAAATTACAGCTAGACAAACTATTACTGACAATATTGTCAGAACAGAGATGTGGAGATATTATGTTCACGGTAATAACAGAAAAGGAATTCCCAAAGCTGACTTTTAATGTGTATGCCATTCCCATTCAGACTGCAGGGCCCATAGCTCAAATCTTCTTTTGGGTGAAGAGAATGACAGTATGAGTTAATTTGGTCTGATTTCTTAGCAGTACCAAACCTTCTCTAAATCAGCTCTATGGAAAAACAGGCGGTCTGCAACTTTCAGTCTGAGGCCACGGGAGGGTGATACTGCGTGCCGGGCAGGTACAACTACCACCGCTTCTTGTAACTGCTTGTTACCAGAAACAGTGTATGTTTTTAATAGGGAAGAAAGCAAAAGTTATAGTTAAAGAGAGATTTTCCATAAAAAGCAACCCAAAACTTTAGAAGTCTATTTCCTTAGTTGTATCCCTAGATTTGGGAAAATTAGACATAGTTTTGCTAGAGTTTTGCTTGTCTGCTGGAGATAGGAGTGGTATTTTGAGAGACATCAGGGAACTGAATAACCACTGCCTGATTAGGGTGCTTGTAGGAAACAGTTTGTCTGTGTATAACGAGCACTCTGAGGAAGCAGCGATTTCCAGATGCATTCTGGGAACATATGGAGTTATTTGTGTGCAGCATATTGAAATTTTGTGCATGAAAACAGGACAGGACAAATACCTCTCCACATTTATGTATTTCTGTGCTGAAAGTCTTGTTTTGGGCCAAAAGGGCAACACATGGGGCATAGGAAGCCAAGAATTTATTGTTAGTTTGTGATGAGTATGATCAAAATACAGCAAACAGTGATTACTAGTTCAGTTACAATGATACACTATGCACAGCATGCTAATTAAATAATTTAGCTACATTTAAAAGGTAGAAGAAGAAAACCCATGAGTTATCAAACCTGTTTGTTGTTATGCTCTGCTTTTCCAGGTCCAGAGGCTGTCTCAGGATCGCAGCGCACTGTCAGCAGCCTGCGGGGAATGACATGTTACCGATGGAGGTTTCTTCCTCCTCCCCTTTGCTGGGAGAATCTGCTGATGTTCATGGACCTCTCCAAAGGCTTGGTCATTTCTGTGTTTGTTGAAACACTCTGTACCTTGCTCCCATTTAACTGCAGCTCCACATTCTACCTGGTTTTACTACATGTATGATACATTTTGAACATTCTCCATAGTTGTTCCATGTCCTTTCTCTTACCCCTAAAACTGGTTTTGTCCAGCTCTGAAACGTGCATTATTATTATTATCATCAGTAACTGACCACTGCTGAGTTGTTCACAGCTGTGGGTTTCATCCATTGGCTGCTGCATCTCTAAGACCTCTTATTTTAGTGTCTGACATAATTAATTGTACAGAGGATAACTCCTTATTATTCTTCTCTATCAAAATTATTAATGATATCTCTATTACTGTACACAATCATACTAAGCTAAGTAAAACTAAAATGAATTAGGCAATAGCAACCTGCTCATTAGAAGCTGCTTGTTACAGCTAAAGCTAAAACGAAGGTCTTGGCAAGCCAAGCCCAGGCAAAGCAGGCCTGGCAATTCTTGAGGCCTCCCTCGGTTGTTAGGTAATCACAAAGCCTGTGGCAGTGACATACTGTATGGGGCTACGCTATAGGTAGGAATTATGATAGAGGTTTGAGTAATTTTCATTCATCACTGTTAATAGCCCTGGGCCCACAAATGAGGTTTGTGGGCAAGGTAGGATTGTCCTGCCTGGGGAAGGCTGTGACCTGCACCCTGACCAAATGGGACTTTCTTTCCAGCCATGCTGCACCCAGCCGTCTGCAGAGGTGTGTGGCATCATCTGAGAAACAGCTAGCTTTTTTTCTATATAAATCAAATAATGACTGGACATGAGACAGTGTGTTTTCTTAGTACAATACTTGATATCCCATCAAATAAGAAAATTGTGAATTACCGCATGTAATTCAGTTAGTGGCGTGTGCAGAGAAAAGTACTGTGTGAGTTAACAGCTTATTTTTTCCACAAAATCTCCAATTGTTTGTTTGAGCATCTAGAGGGTATTAATATATTCATTAATGTGGAAATAGTAATTCCCAGCAAAGTTGGGGATAGTGCTGTAACCATGTTGGGAAATTGATTCCAGAAGAATGGTCAGGCGTAATAATAGAAAGCTCAGATCGTGTTATCATGGATGGGTGTCCTAGTGCTTTTAAACAGCGTATATTTATATGAGTAGTTTGATGAAAAGAACAAAATTAATCTTTTTCTTCTTTTGAGATATATTCTGAAAGTCATTCACTAGCAGATGATGTGTTTTCAAACTAATGTCTGCAGTTAATTCAAGTAAAGTTTTTAGGGTATGAAAATAAAATTACCTATAATAGAGAATTTTCGTATGTAAAGAAACATAATGCTCAGATAAGAGCAGACATATTGTATTTCCAAATAATTTCTTCTAAATCTTAATGAAGCACCTAAATAAATTCATGAATGATTATTTAGAAGCCAGTTTCTAGCTGGTTTTCATCACTTTATTGCACTGCGTAATAAGCATAGATTATAAAAAGTGTGATTTTGTAGAATATAGTACATCAATTTCAAGTTGCTTTATTTTGTTACTGTAAATCACTCCTCTTTTGTAGCTTAAGTAACAAACTTAAATTAATATTAGAGACTTAAAATACATTTACATCAATAGTGGTATTTTAGCACTATTATAACTTGCAGCAGCTTTTAATTATTGTGCTTGGGGATGTGTTTGCCTGAATAAAATAGATCCCTATAATATCCATAGTAAGTTGTTTAATACTTGGACTGTTGCTTGAATCACTGATGAGGGGCATAGCATGTTCTCTAAGGTAATTGGTTGATGAATCTGCAGTCTAAATTTATACAATTTGATTAGTTCCACTGGCAGATAATTGGTAATTAGATGGTACACAAAATGTCATTTTCTTCCATGCTTCATCTTTCAATCTTATTTCCCAAATAGCATTTGTTGGAATATAAAATGATAGGTTAACATGAAAACAGCTTTATATCCTAGATAATGCCATGGAATAGAGAATTTGGATTGATCGATACAATTTTTTATACTGATGGTAACAATTAATTTATTCCTTTTAAAGAAAATGTGATTTAGGTTTATTTTTCACAGTAACATTTTAAAGACAGATCATCTAAAATGCAAACCTTTTATCTTGCAGGAATAAAGCATGTGACAATACTGCCTTGTTTGTCATGTTCAATTTTTGTTTTTTTATTAAAAACTGCTCTCTTTTTAAGGTTTTCACAATGAATTATTTTGACATATATTAAAATCTTATTGAAAGTTTGAGATACCTATTACTGGTTACTTATAAGACAAATGACTATAAAATTTGCTTATTAGCATAGCAGAGCAGTGGTGCATGTCCCATTATTTGAACAGGATAAGGCAGCAGTTTCATTAATTTGGAGATGAACAGGAACTAGAGGAGCAAAAAGTTGTCTTTAGCTTCTTGATTTCTTACTGAATGCTATTCTAAGTTGTGGCTTCCATTCAAGGATGAAAACCAAGGAAAGGAAACATTGCTTACTAAGGGAGACTGTAAAACCCTAGATTCTAAGACTGGCTTCAGAAGTGTGTTAGCATGCAATTCACTCAGGGGGAAGCAGAATTACAAATAAAAAGGAAATAGTGTGATGGAGAAAAAGAGTGAAGCAAATGTGGAAAAAGTTACGTGATTTGGGCTGTACACAAATTTAAAAAGCCACAAAACCCAAGTGCAGGGGAAGTTACACGAAGTTCTTTAATTCCCTAGTGTTGCCTTGACAATGTATACTTGACTAGGTTTATTTAAACTCTTTGCCTCCACTTCACTCATAATTAAATAGCAACGAAAGGAAACAAAGGATTTGAATCTGCAAGTTCTTGCACTACACATATTCACCTGTGTGCTAACACTTCATAAATCATTACCCCAGGAGGATGCTAGTACTCCGAACCCATTTGGAGCAGACATAAATTACTTTGCAAAGTTAAAGTCAGTGGAGAAGCAGGCTATATTAAGCTTATATAATTCTTCTGGTTCAATTAATGTTCATAAAGTTCAAACCCTGTAAAGCTGAGGAAAATCTCAGTAAGGATCTGCACATCTTTATACTGATTGTGTATAAACCTATTTATGAAGCATAGTTATTGCCACGTAGATCAAAGGGCATCCTGCTCTTCTGTGGCTTTTGCTGGGGCAGATCAGAAGTAGCTCTGAGTCACTCTAAGTATCTCTAAGAGGTAGGAATGAAAAGCTGGGTAAAGTGAGAGGCAAGTCTGCAGCCTAACCTAAGACAAGTCCTAAATGAACGCAAAAATAAACCAGAAGCATGTGATGTTAGCTCTGTAACAAGCACGTGTTTCAGAGCACTTGCTGTATACATGGCGTTTAGATTTAAATCTTATTTGTAGTTTAATACATAACCTCAGTGGATTTTAAATAGCGCTAGTCCCTGTTGAGTGCTTGCCCAGGCAGTGAGGCTTTACTGCCTCAGGGTGTGTCCTCTCCTCCTGCACAGACTCCCCTCCTTTGCATCCTTCCTGGTGCAGATCACACCTCTTGTTGAGTCTATTTAGTTCACTAATCTGACAGATGGGTTTCTGCTCACACACTGACTCAGAGAGGTTAAATCAGTGTCAGAGTCCGCACTTTGCCCAAAAAGAAGCTGTTTGGCACAAACTGAAGGAGATGGGGGGGATGGTTCCCCCAGAGAAGAGAAGCAAAGAGAAGGGGAGACAAGGAGCAGACTCTGCTGGGCCTTTTGTGGCTGGAACAGAGAGGAGCAGTGCGAAGGCTTGCTGCTTGGTGCTGACTGCTGTCTGAATAAAGTGCAAGCTGACTCCATTGCTACTTCTGCAAAGCAGGATTTGCTACCTGACCTGGCAGATTTGCTCTAAAATGCCCGTCGGTTTATACTCTGCTCTGAGTCTGGAAGCAGTTGCGGTGTCACAGCCCCAAGCGCTGCCAGAGGCACTTACTGCTGGCTTTCCTGTTTTACACATCTCCAGCCTGTTTGCAGCGCATCAAGAAATTTTAAGAGGAGCGCATGGATGGAGTTTGTACCATCTTCGTGCATAGGGATACAAAGGCTAGGCCATATCCAGTCTGAATGAATACTCTTCAAATCTGTAGAAAGTGTGGGCTTTTTAATAGCAGTTGGTTTTTTTGTAGAATCCTAGTAAAAATTCCTTCATTTCTGGTGAAAATATTCACTGGATGCACAAAGTCTGGCAGCCTTCTGAGGCTTTTCAGCTTAGTGCTGAAATGAGCAATGTCTAAATGTCAGCTAAATGGCTTACCTAGCCAGTAACCTGGCTAAAATTTAAAGTACATTTCGGTTTGGATTATCTGCATACTCAAAATAGTAAGGTTTCTTAAGTCGTCATAGTGAATAATGGCAAGATGATGTAATTTGTCCAGTGGGCATTTAAATGCACTTTCTTACTTGTCTTTTAACAGTGTTTATGGATACTAGTACATTGTGTTCATGGTTAGTAGCTGATTTTACAAATGCTCAGCAATACACACCCAGGTATTTGAAAGGAAGAACCAAGCCTTAAACCACTTACGGCTTGCTAAAATCATCAGAAGCAATTGATACCATGCTTTTGTCGTCTTAGAGTTTCAAAGAAAGAATGAGTGTTGCTTGATTGTACTGTTATGTGTTAGACTCTCAAAATATGGTCAGTATTAAATAAATTCTTCAACATATTAGTATTTTATTGATTCAAGTCAAAGTTCTGTACTGCACAGTATAAAGCACGTGGTTTTAAAACATCTATCAGTCTTTGAATAAAAGATGAATAACATCCAGCAGCAAATCTGATAGCTGAAAGCACATTTAAATGCCAGGATTTTATTTAATTTAAATTAAAAAAAAAATAAAAAAATTCTGCTGCCATTATGGGAATCTTCTAAGAGACTAAATTGATGTGAATCACTAACCTCATTACTGTAATGTCAGAGCACTGTTTAAATGCATAAAAACCTTTATTTTCCGTGTCTAGCTAGTTGTCTAATAATTACTGAGATTTGGCAGTGCGTCTTGTGTAAGCACTGACAATAAACTACACTTAGACCAAATATCTTTGGAAGACAGAGGCAGGGCGTCCGACAGTTTTCATTTACCGATTCTTCTGTCATTATTGCGTGTGAAGTCAGTGGCAAGGTGAGAAGAGGGTCAGGGCTACATCCTTCCCACGCTGGAGGCTGCAGAGGAAGCAGCAGGGTCTTCCCCCACTTGCACACCCGCACGGCAGCCCCTGAGCACGAGTGACATCTGCCGGCACCCGCAGACGGCCACTGGCGCTACAGAGCTCCCTGGGTTTTTAATAGGCTACCAACAGTCTTGATCTACAGCTGCCAGATCAAGGGGGCGATGAATTGAAAGAGTCACTGAACAAAGCAGCGTGGTAGATGCTCGTTAACTTCAGTCATGACCAAACATGTGTATCCATGTAGATGGCTCTGATGGCAGGAGGGCTCTGTAGCAAATTAGTACCGATATACCGATGTCTGACCTGTGCAGATAGCCCAGCTTCTTTTGTCATAGTCTCTTCTTCTGAGTACTCAGTTCCATTAGACACCTAACCATTACTGAGCCTGGCTTTTCTTATTAGTTTAAATTAGGGCATTCATTTTAGTTTTTAAAATTATCTTTATAGTAAGCTTACAATAAAGATGCTATTAAGTGTTTTGAGTCTATCCATGGGCTGAAAGATGCTGTCTATGGAGTTGAAGATACTCTGATTTTATGAGGTGGGATTTTTCTCTTGAAGGAAAACATGGGATTAGTCCTGTTCTTTGAAGAAAAAAAATGTTTTCATACAGTTCGAAAGCATTATAAGTCTCTGTTGTATGCATCAGTACTTGCAAGATTATGCATTCAATCTTCAGTTTGGTTTCGTCTTGCTTTTGGGACTCAAAGCTAAAATATTATGTTACAACATTTGTTACATGTTTGTCTCCCCTCATATAAAGAAGTTTTTATTAACCTTTGAGTGCTCATTTGTCTACTAATTGTCCACTAAAAGCAGTTTTATATATTAAGCTGTTTAAGGTGGACTGGTTTAAATCACCAGCTCTAGTCATGTTTTACAGCAGTAATCTGAAATTTGATTTTCAGTAATGTATCTGACCTTTTTCTTTAAATGTAGGTTGCTTTCTTTTTTTCCTTCCCTGTAGTAGTTTTAGATTGGTTAGAACCTTCCAATACATAAATTTGGAGTTGATTGTTGCATTTAAACCAAACAGAATTTTTTGCCTCCTAGGAAATGCACTACTTTGGTTTTCATCTTTTTAAGCACTTTTGCATTTATATATGTTTTCATTTCCTGCTGTTTGCTGTTGGTGGAAGTCGTCTTTAATTACTCTTTTATTGGAATTTGAATGGAAATTAACATGGAATTATGCATTTATTTTTTGTTTGGTTTTATTAGTCACAAAACTTTAGATGTGTTCATAGAATTAAGCTTAATGAAATTTGGAAAATTTATGCCAAGACTGATTTGTCATGCAGGAGTTTTATTGTGCAGTTAAAATGCTGAACTACTCAGATCAGAGCTACAGACCTAGTCAAAACCAGTAGATCTCTCCTCTGAGCCTCTCTTTTTTAATTGGATTATTAGAAATGAGAAAAATAATTTTGTGCTTGACATCTGCGTTTTTTTCCCCTTGACTAAACTAACTATTAATTGAAGCAGCTAAACCTTCTGTAACTTCAGGACAGACAGTGTTTTTAATGAAAACTTCCAGGTGTTTGCAAGTTCCCAGTTCTCAGCATTTTTGCTGAGTTTAGGTGTTTTTGAACGCTAGAACATGATCGTAAAAGCACATCAGGTTTCTGGCCTTGTTCAGGGATATGAAAGGAGGAGTGTATTCAGAAATAGGAAGTAATCATTCTGCTCCACTCCGTGTTAATAAAGCCTCAGTTGGAGTCCTTTCGCCACTTTTTGACATAAACTTCAAGAAATGTAGGGACCAACTGGGGAGAATTGAGTGACGCAGAGAGAGAAGGATCCAAAGTGTAGAAAATGTAACTTATGAAAAAGAAATGGAAGGTTATTGTGGGAGTTAAGAATAGAGAAGAGAGGACTTGAGATATGGTAGGTCTTCAGATGTTTTAAGGAAAACTGAAGAGAAAGGCAAGAAACTTCCCACCCCCCAAGGACAGTTGAGCTTCTGCTGCAGACGATGAGATATTTATATAAAGCCTTAATAAAAACTTCCCAAAGGACAGTGGGAGATACTGTCTTCTAGAAGTTTCATAGTATTGAATCAATTCTCCATGACTAAGAGCTTTTATGAACAAGATACACAATCTACCAAAACTGGGTTAGGTATTTTTAATCCTTTGTTGTGGTAGGAGTCTGAAAGTAGATGATTGCTTGAAGTCTCTTCCAACTATTTTTTCTATTATTATCTGCAAGTATTACCCATACAATAACAAAATGCTTAGGACTAAGTGGTTTTTTATTTCTGAAAAAGTATGGATTTCTTTTTTATAAACTTTTTGGCAATGATAAAAAAAAAGGGGTTCCACTAGCAAATTTGACGAACAATTTGCAAAAGTATGTATTGAAGGACAATGTAATTTAGGCTTCTGCCATGAACATGCTTTTGTGAATTTTCCTCTTAGTGATATCTATATTAAAAACTATGTAAAGTAAATATGTTTACTCAGTATTCATAGAATCTTTTCCCAAGGGGTAGGGTGCTACCCTATTAAATGCTACCATGCTACGAGTGCTATACTTGAGTTGAGAGGAGGAGCAATGAAGAGGTTGAAATGTTTTATAATGCAGAGTGGAAGAAATACCTTTGCATTTGAACTGATTTAAACACTCAAAACTAGCAATTTTGATACTTAAAGATATGCTTCTGTAAATCTGCAGCTACTATTAAGACAGCAAATTTTTGAGCATCTGTGTCAGCATCAGGATTTACATCTTGAAATGTAAGGAGGTGGTGGGGCAGAAAACAGTGCCCAGGGGCTGAAATTCAGTGCAAGTGTAGACCTAGACAATACTGCAATACACACTTTACAAGAACCTGAGGCAGCATTAAAATATCAATTAAAATTGTTAACATTCTTGTCGTGGAATGACTGTGTGGCAGGTCACTTTGTCTGACGTTCTTGCAAATGATATGCACTGGGCTTAAATACAAGATGTTACGGTCATGCTTTTCCTCTGCAAACCATTTAAAAGTTTGATGAAAGGAGTAGAAAAGCCAAGTAGACGTATTACCAAATATTCTATCCATCCCCTCCAGCTGTTTAACAGGGTCCAAAGGAAGCTATCCAGTCGGAAAATATGCCCTCCAAATTACCGAATATGAGATTTTTCTATTCAGTCATTGTTTTAATGTTTATCACAAAGACCATGGAAAAACATGGCTTCTCTTTTTGATGTCCCACTGTCATTTTTGTGCTTTTTTGTTGGCATAAAGATTGGAATATATTTTCAGACCAGCCTGCGTGTGTGTCTGTACGCTTATACAGAGGGAGAAGAGCCTGTTGGGCACAATGCTTGCTACAAAGCATTTACCTGAATCTTCAATAGTTACAGCATTTTGTTCATTGAGCTGTTTCCAGTGTTGGCAGAGGTTATTCTTGAGGGAAAAATCTAAGCATCAACAAAATGTGTTTCTGGTTAGATAATAAAACCTTGGTGGAGTTGATCAGTTGGCAGACTTCCAAATCAGAATCTGACATGCACCTGCTTCATTTATTTGTTTTATGCTGCTTCTCATTTAACATACTGTAATGTTCAGGGAAAGCAATCAGGTTCTACTAATCAAATTGCTAACGCTTTCTTTATTTAGTTCAAGAAACTGCAGACAGTAATGCCAGGCTGCAGTTACAATACAGGGATTCTCTCCAGAGGATTGGAATATAATTAGAAATATGCCAAATTTTTTCAATAGAAATTCTCTGAAACAGAAGCCTGTAGGCACTGAGGCTTTTGGTGGCTAAAATTGCTCTGTGGGGATGGATGAATATTAAAATACAGCAGAGCTGTGGTATTGAAAGACAAACAGACCTACTATAACTTAAACTTGATCTTTCATGTTATTCACATGGATAAATATTAAAAACACTAAAACCTTAACCCCCAAAATATGCAGAAATCTCAGGCTTAGAAACTGAATATGTTGTTCAGACCAGCTTAAAAGACATACCCTCTTCATCCAACATTTCTCCTGAAATCTTTTATCATATCATCATGTTCTGCCTAGAGACAAACTTGCATGGTTTTTTGTATCCAGAAGTCCTTCTGGTCAGTCTATTTGAACCCTTTAGTGTGTGCCTGGTGTTATTTGGAGTGACTTGAATCAACAGAATGTTACTAAAGAAAAAAATACGTGATCTAAGAAATAATAAAACTCTGGTTGCGCTCAGTGGAACAATGTAAGATATAGTATTAAAGAAAATAGTCAAGCAACAGAACATCACAGGGTTGCTAACAAATTAACGCAACGTTTATTTCTACTCCTTTGACTCTTCCCAGACTTCTCGAATGAATCTGCCTAGTAATGGCAGTGGAAACCATCACAGAATCACACAGAATCACAAACCATGGTTGAATTCCTGTTCCCTTACTAACAGGGGTTTCAGGTCGTAGCTTTTATCTATGCAGGCAGGTACGTGTAACATACATGGAGGTACTCCTCTGTTTATCGTATTCCTAATTGTTATGATAATCAGGGTATATTGCTGAAGTTATCATTTGCTTAAATCTGTGGGTTTTACAGGTTTGATGTAATTATCTGTGAAGGTGGCTGGAAAAGTATTCTCTCCTGCTTCAAATTCCAGCTGATTTTCTTTTCTAGTTAGCCTTTGTTCCCTGATTCACAGCCACGCTTTTTAATTGTTTAATTGCTTGTAAAGCAGTGACATTTTTGACTTAGCATTCAACTGTGTCCCCAAATACATCGTTGAGTTTGCAGCTCAGGGTGGGAATTCAGAAGTGCTTTTCTGTGCAGCACTGTTTGAACTGCAGCTGCCTGCCCACTGACAGGTACGGAAGTCACTGTCAACAAGATTTAAAGTTGCTGTCATGTTTACACAGCAGCACAGAAAAGGTTGAGAGAGGATTGTGATTTTGTGGAAATTAAGTACCAACAGTTACTGGACCATAGCAGTCTGTATTGGCTATGATTAATGTTTGACATCTGCATCTTTCTGAGATATTTTAACCACTTTTCTTGTCAGATGAAAAGTGCACTGCAATGTGTTTCTAATCGTGGGGATTTTTTCAGTGTACTGAGGTTTCTAGCATTGAGACTGAGCTGTTAAAGTCATGTCAGTACTTAGTTCAGAATCCTTGGGAGGATTTTCAAATACATCTGGGAAGCTGGGAATACATATTTCAGTGTTAAAAATCCCACCAGGCTAAACAAATTTTTAAACGATTAAATACTCTCCCTTGATGCTCTCTGTGGTTTCTGTTTTGATCCTCTGGTATCTGGTGATGAGTACTACCAATATGGATATGTTTGCCTTTACATATGAAAATTGCTACCAAAATTGAGAAATGTTTCAGAAACTCAAAGGTTTTGTCATGGATATTTGTACTTCCAGCAGATACGGAGATATTAGGAGCAAAGATTTGACAATTTCAGTACAATTTTTGACAAAGTTTACATAGATTTTGTAAAAAGTTCAAGAATGAAAATGACAGCACCAGTCTGATT
Organism: Psophia crepitans; assembly: GCA_013399095.1. Lineage (NCBI taxonomy): Eukaryota > Metazoa > Chordata > Aves > Gruiformes > Psophiidae > Psophia > Psophia crepitans. Next base: position 260,198 of record VWZZ01001335.1, on the reverse strand, counting down.
CTGCAAGAACTTTTTCTCTTTAGTTCTATCATTGAAATATTTGCTGTTCTCTGAAATTTTGTGAGATATCTTTCAAAACCTAGCCCTACGTTTGCCGTTAATTTTTTTGACAATTATTTTTTTCTCTTTGTGCACATGTCCAATCTGGCCAACTCATACATGAAAAGTTTAACAGAGATATTGTTCAATGAAGTTTAGTGACAAATATTAAAAATATTAATCATGTCCCTGCAAAGAAACATTTCCAAGACACCTCAAAAAAAAAAGAGTGGCAGGGCTGAATAGGTCCGATTCAAAGCTATGGCTGAAAACCTGGACTCCTTCCGGGCCCAGGATAGAACCTTTACACAGTAAGGTAAAGTGTCAGAGCAGCACGTCTGTCTCTTCTGTGTTCCACTGCACTGCATAGACAGAGCTATTGCTAAAGAAACCAGCTCACACAATGCTGCTTTATTTCTCGTGCAAATGAACAAACATTACAGTAATATTTTTACAGAGCAGTTCTGATGGATCCTGTGGATGCTGTCCCAGTGGTAATTAGTTGGAGAATAAGATTATTTTAGTGCATGTAACTGGATCAAAAATGCTTAACTGAAAGTTCTGGCAGTCTGTACCCAACAAAAGAATCTAAGTTTATCAAATCAAGATTTCTGGAATACGGTGTACTGTATTGGTAAGGCACTGGTTTGTCAGGGAAGCAAAAAAACACCAACCCAGCCCTACGACAACTCCGTAGACCTTCTTTCTTATTGAAGCTAGCAATATTGACGTACACTAAGTAGACTAATTCTATGAACATCAGACTGGTGATATTTCCTTTCTTGAAACCTCGACAGATATTAAGAGAAAGAAAGGGGCATACAACAACAACAGAAAGACAAGCCATACAGAATACCATCTTTAACATCCCGTAAACTACTTAAGTGATAGAAACAGGCAATTTCTGATACAGGAAGTGGCTTTACCTTATAAAAATGCAAGTACCACTGCCTTAAGATAGAAGCAATTGCTCTCTACTTTTGGTAATATCGTCTTTTTAGGACTGCCTGAAGACTCTGAAAAGTTAAGATTCTACCATGTAGAACCACAGATTCACAGTTCAAACAAATGTATCTCAGGCTTATCTTAAACTACATTTCATCATTTCAGTGCCTATTAGCAAGCAGCAGACATCCCTTAAAGTAGTTGCCAAAAAGCTTCCTTTGATACTGTTTGTCTTCCTCCTTCAGCTAAGCTATTAATAGCAACAGGAAATTAGGACCTCAAGCCTTCATTTTATATCTGTGAGGAAATGGTAAATCTAACACTCTATTTTAGAGATTTCCTATGGAAACAAACAACACTGGACCTCCATGAGATGATGATCGTGTTCTTTTGCCAAGATTTTTCAAATATCTAAAAGTAGGGCAGAATTTGGGTAGGAATCCCACCACAGAGACTCTAGAAGGTTCACTGCGCAGTCTGTTCAGATGGTGTTTGTTATATTGCCAGGTTTGAAAGTATTAACAGAAGCAATCGTTGGTTTTGGTTTTCTCAGATTCTTCAATAAAATACGTGGAGGCCACCAGAGAGCAAGCAGAGGCTTAACAGTCACCGTCATTCTGGTTTTTGTACTGAAAATTTGAGACTTGGTTGTAGCCAGTTGTAACTTTTTAGATACTCCCTCATATGCCCTTGTCCCAGGAAGTATACGTGTTTGACTTTCTCCAGAGGAGTTTGCTAAGCTTACATGTGTATTGCGTGGAATATATTAAAATCTGTCCCTTTCAAACAGCAATAGAAGTCTTGGATCAGAGGTAGAGAAGATGTCCAACATGGCAGTTAGCACCACTCACGATGTAGTAGTGCTGGTGCCTTGCTTTCGTGGTGAAAAAAAAAAGATGATCTTTTGCGTGTGATTTTGTGACTTTCCTGTTTTGCAGTGAATTTATGTTTCTCTCAGTCATTTCAGAACAATATGCCTGGAAACCCATGCGGCAGTCCTGGGGCGGCAGTTCTGCGTAGCAGAGCCACGGTCCGATGTGCTCAGGTGGCTCTGTGACACCTTCTGCTTTTGTCCTTGCGTTTTAAACCGTGTTGGCATCGCAACAGCTTTTTGTTGTTGTGATAAGAAGTTTGTTTGCGATGCACGTACTTACATAATGCTAATTGTGTTTGACGCTTGCTGCCACATTTGCTGAAGGGGGCTTGAACATACCTTGCTTTAATAGCAAGAATACAGATGCGGTTTTTTGTCAGAAATGTGTAAATGTCTTAGGCCTCTTTTGAAATGAAATACAGCTGTTTGTATTACCAGGATTGCATTGTATTACTTTGATACCCAATCCTGCCTTCAGTTGCGATCCTATGTAGGTGGATGTTGTCCTCCTGACTGACACTTCAAAATACGACTGGATGTTGTAAGCTGCGTCCTGCAGCTCTGCGTGCGCCAGGCTGCACACTTCAAAGATCTTGTTTGTTTCCCCAAGTTTTTAGCATGCCTTGAGATGACTCTAAACCAAAATGCATCTATCTAAATCTCTCCGATATATGGACTAGATGGAAATGCAGGTCCAAATTTTGGAATTCCTGATTGAAACTGAGATTTTGGTTCTGAATATATATTGATCCAAAAATTGTATTTTGAAATAAATTTGATATATCCAAATACATAAAATTTGGATATAATATGAACTTGCTTCTCTGCTGGGACTGTCCTGTCACTGTCCTGTAGGTTTTCTTCTAAACTAGGACAAAAGTACTAGTAAGCCAGAAAATGCTCTCTGTACGCATTCCGTTGTTCCCATTGTAATGAAGCATCTTGATGCATGCAGTTTTCTGCTGGATTTTTGAAGAGCTCCTATAAATATTCTATTTTAGTCAGCTAGTAAATTTGAAATTTACCTCTCTGCCTTACTAGGTGTCATAATCAGTTACCAGGTTAATCATCTGTAGTGACATCACTGCCAGTGTGTAATACTTTAAGGTTATATATGTGGAGTTGATGACCTTGCAGTCAAGACATACTCAGGCGGTAGATTCTGGCAGGGGGAAAATTCATCTCCTTTACTGTTTTTGTGGTTTTGCTGCTGTTTTGTCTACTTTGCATTAACGTTGATTTATATTTCACTCCCCTGTATATGATACGATACTGATGCTGGAAGACCAAACATGGGCTTTTACGCTAGGTCATAAAAGATTCTTTTGTAAATGATTTAAAAAATATAAATGATTTACAATAATTATTTACACAGTGAAGTAATTATAACCCATCCTTAATTTATGTGTCAATGAAAATGATACACATTAGTTACAATAATATTAACACTGCTTTGCTTGTAGGGTGTGGGTTTTTTTCCAGGATATGATTTGTGTATGTGTGATATGTCAAGGGAGATGTAATCTGAAGGTATGTTGTTTGCATATTAATGTTATGCAAAGCATTAAAATTAAATTAATAATCGGTTTCAGCATTATTGTTCATAAACTTCTGGCAAAGACAGAGAGTCTTAGCATGCAAAAGAGTTAGAAGGGCTAGAGGATGCACAAACAGGTAAAATGTGAAAACTGATAAAATAGTTGTGAACCAGCCTTGTGTCTCGGGATACAGACATCAGGGAGCAATGTTAAGCACTTCATCATTCCTGCCCTCCAGTGTCTGATGTTTCTGATTTCTTCTTTATTGATTTCAACTAAAGAAAATATAGAAGAGTATAGAGGTGACCCATTTTGTTGACAGATACACGTGTTAGTCTTGTACTCCCAGCAAATAGTTTAGACGTCAGGAATAATGGCTCATAGGCAAGAGATAAACACAATTTCCTGTGATTTCTAAACCTAGTGAATCAGCAGGCAGAAGTCAAAGGCACAGTCTGCTTTCATAGTTTCAGTTGTTTATCTTTTATTCAACAGACTGAAAGTGTAACAGGACACTGGGAATTACAAAAAAGAAACCCAAACCAACAAACAGAAACAACCCAACCATCCCACTAACCAACAAACAAAAAAACCACAAACCCCTCCAAATTATTAAATTATAGAAGTTTTCATTGGTTTTGGAACATATTCTGCACTGTTAACAAAACCAGTGACAAACTACCTGCTTCAACCTTGTGTGACTTCATAAGCCTGATTGTTTCATATCTGATGTAACTGGCGTCCTGTACAATATGTAATTATTTTATAAAAATGAAAATTGGGCAAAAAATGTTATTATTTAGATGTGCTGGTATATTACATCTACCTTTCCATGGGTCTGTGGGGAATTTCAGCCAAGGGCACTACTAAAGGATTTTTGATCACATTCTGTATACAGTCAGTATCACATCTTCCCACGCTGCAGGTACAAGATGTCAGCGGCAATTATTTGGAATCTGTGTGTAATATTGTCCCTCAGGGAAATAATTCTTACATATGTCTCACATGGTGAGAAAGAATGCCCAAACAGTGGAGTAAAAATAGAGCATCTGAAAGACCTGTTGCACAGTGATATTAAAACTGTTCATGTCAATGCATAAAACGATCACGCCCCTACTTCCACATAGCTTCTATTGTTTAGTTAGAAAAGTGTTCTTTTCAAGTTAAGTTGTAGCTTTGGAAATGCATGAAATCTCCTTTCCTCTTTGCTCAGGTAGTCAGTTTTCCGAAATATTTACTAAGTATGTGTGAATTTTGGAAGAAAAAGGAATTCCCAGCTGCTTAAGGAAAATAATCCTGTGCCTAAACTATCATCTGGAAATGGATTCATGATATATAAGACCCTGTATAATCCAGCGTTTATGAATTTCTCTTGCTCACTTCCATTGAGATGGGAATGCAAAATTATTGCATGTGGAGATCTAAATCTAGAATTATAAATATCTATCTGGTAATTAAAAGGGAAAAGACTATTAAAAAATATTGTCACTTTTTCTGTGATTGCAAGCACAATGTTAGCCTGGGTATTGTAAGTCAAAGTTACAAAATTACAAAAAAGGAAAAAAAAACAAAACCAACGAGTAGAATTAACAAGTGAAAAAGATGGGAAATGCAAAGTTATCCAAATGCGCCTAATGAGGACTGCTGTGATTCTTTGACTGAGATAGTTGTGACATTTTTCTTGTGGTTTAAAGCTTTTTGAAAATAAGGATTTGTGGATTTATTTTATTTTTAAGACGACTAATATTTTTTCATGTTATAATTCTCAAACTAAACCCAAGAAAATCTTAGATTTGTTACATATAAATAAATCCTATAATGATCTTTATTTAATGCGGATAAGTTATTTAATTACCAGTTGATTTAAAAAAATAGCTGGAAGCCCACATTAAAATACTGAATAAAGATGTTGGTTAAAATTACGTCTATTTCTGTAGGTCTTTAAATGACACTGCAGGAAGCCAAATACCTTTTGCTACTATTGAGCTGCAGTATGGGGGTGCAGGGTAATGGCAGAATATTTTTAAGTAAGACTTAGTCTTTAGTTAACCTTAGTGAACCAGTTAATGAGTGAACCATAGTGGTGTGTACACATGGAAGTGAAACAATTAAAACCCCAGGGAAAACTGCATGGAACTAAAGGAAAAATCTTACAGGACCTGAAAAAAGTGTTTATTTAAGCTTTCTAAGCAGGGGTAAAAGGTCATTTATACAGCTCAGTCCCACATATGCTTAGCAAAAGATTACTTTTTTCCCTTAGCTTTCCAATTTCTGGTGGCAAATTGTCATTTGTAAACCGAACTGTTGTAGTTCATAAGGTAATAACCCTGGGAAAATTGTTTGAAGAAATATTAGTTATTTGTGGGCTATGGATAATCTAAAAGCCCTGATGATTAAGAATGAGAATGGTGTTTCAGAACCTTTATATCATGCTCCTGCCATCACACCCTCGTGTTGTGGTTTTTTTCCCCACCTGTGATTGTTTCACTTGAACCAGAGCACCAGAATACCTTTCATTAGTGTTTTCAATTGCTGCTAGGTTTCTGACTTTACAAAGAAACCAGAGATGCATTAGTTTAGAAATCTAGACTCAATCTGGCCTTGAAACTGTGCACAGCAAAGTTGGATTACATGATTAGCAATTAGAGCAGCCTTAAAATGATATAATGTCCTTTGAATAATTATTATTTTTATTATTGTAGCTCAAATAGATCTCAGAGCACCAACATAAATATATGACCCCTTTTGACTCATTAAAGTGTGATAGATTATTCATGGTACGCAGTTATACTTGCAATGAGAACAACATTAAGAAGTGACTGGCAGTTAACTGTCTGTGTGAGAGCACGTTTAGGGATTGGGTCTTTCTTAAAAACCATTACTTCCCCAGGAACGGGATTTAAATTGAGAGAGGAGTGAAAATTAGCTCGTGTGTTTAACTGGGCTTTCAAATATTATGTCTTCACCTTAGAAACCCTAATGTGTATGACAAAATTCTGAATTACTTCAGTGGAGATGAGAATTAGCTTTTTGCTCTTAGTATCTTGTGTGTCCCTTGCCTGACTTATTTTTCATTTTTCTGGGTTTTGTTTGTTGGGTTTTCACACGCAGTAATTGACTCTGAACACTGATTTTGTATTTTCTTTCTCTTTTCTCACAGGTGACTTTTCCTCCTACTCTTTTTTCCACATGTATAACATAGCTGCTCTGAATATATTTCTCTAGCCTTCCAGTATAAGCATACAGGGTCCATTTATAGGGTATGACACGTAGTTTGATTATAAGAGAATAAAAATTGTAGGAATGAAATGTATTAAAGAACATGTATCCCTTCCTGCTTCATGGAGTATTCACCAATTTCTCATAAAAAGTGAACTCTTAGGTTTTGAAGAGTTAAGGACAGAATTTTACTGAAAACTTTGCATCTCCTTTTGGCTGCAGATCAATTGTTATGCCTAAAGTCTGGTGAATAATATTAAATATTTTACAATTTCAATAACATGAAGAAATAGTAGGTAACTTTTTTTTTCCAACACGTTTTTCAGTAGCTGCCTTTCTTATTGAAACTGTATTTCTCATGCAAAACCGAAATCACTTTGACAAGATCACAGTGCAGCTCAAAACTTTCCATAAGAAATAGTTGCTTATTCAAGACATTTGTTGGTTTGGGTTGGTTTGGGTTTTTTTGTTTGTTTTTTTTTTTTTTTCCCCGAATTAAATATTTGAAGATGTTTCAAGTACCTTTTAGAGAACCAGATGAAAAACACAGAAATGACAGCAAGTGGACTGTTGAAAGTCTTGCCTTGTATTGGATAATGCTAGCATTTTTCTCCTGGTGTACTCTGAGCAACGGAACTCCACCGATTTCTTCAAATTCAATTTTGGTATGGATGACATAAAGACCTAAAATTATTAGTGAATTCTATGGGATTTTCTATCCCAGACTGTATGACTAAGTCTGCATTAACAAGTATTGTGACCTCAACAAGAGAGATCTGTGCGAACTCCTCTGTTGGTCCACAGAGCTGATCAGATGGTGCAGAGGACCACACTGTGTCATTTTGGAAAGTTCTGCTTTGGACTTGCATAGTCTGTTATCCTGGGCTGAATGCCAGCTGGCAGTTAAAGCCCTTTTATCACTTTAGTTTGATCTAAATGCCCTCTTCACGATAGCGAGTAAGGGCAGTTTAGAGATTCACTCCAAAAATGCACTCCTGACCCCAATGAAATTCCCAATGTAGGTACACCCTTGAATTCTAGTAGCTAAAGAAAAAGAATCAGGAAACCCACCTCTCCAGATCTCACTGATGAATACCTAGAATCCTCTGGTCTTTGAAGACATAGTTGGGAAACTTTATCTGCTGACAAGAGAGTAACTTAATGTTCATCTTTACAGGTGAAAATATATAAAATTTCAAAACCCTTCTAGTAAAAGGGAATGGAACTTAGTGTCAAGGCCTGTTTTGGATGAGGAGAGTGGGCATAGTTCTGCCAAGTAAATGAAGCTTAATTGTACTTGCTTATAGTAGCCTTGCTCATGGGACATGAGCACTTACCATGCTAAGCAGTGGTCAAGAATAAAAATCCACTAACTGAAAAGTTTGATGGTAAGGAGCTCCTGTGCTGCTGCAGATTTACTTTTCTATGTGTATACTGGGGAAAATATGTTGAGAATGTTGGCATGAACTCTATGTCATGGATCCAGATTTCAGCCCCTTCTACTCCTGGAGTTAAATTTGGTTGGAGACTGTGTTGCACCTAATGATAAATTGATGGAAGTTGCAAAAATAAGTACTGTGGACTATAGGAGTATCTAAGTCACGATACTTTCAGGAACTCACCGTGGGCCAGTCCAATTACATGCTATGCTTACAGCAGCTCTGCAAGTAAGCTAAAAATTAAAGACCTTGGAGAATAAAGTTGATTACTTTCTTGTGATCATTTGCATTAAAGAGTTAGTTTCTAAATATCTCAGATCAAGCTGTTTCTCATAATTGGTGCATGCAAAGCATAACATGCCACTTACCCAGCAGGGTCACAGTGCTAAATATTCTTGCCATGGTTGCTGAAAATTCTACCGAGTGAATACAATATTCCACCTCTTTTCATGCCTTCTTTGCTCTTTTGCTTTTTTCCTCAGTGGTTATTTCTGGAATGAATGGGATTGCTGTTCTTTGAGTGTTGTCAGCATTCTGCTGGAAAATATACATGTATTCCCACAATAAGTGATAGTAATGCATCTCTGTTCAGATACTTTTTCCTGTATTTTACATACATTTGTAATTCTATCTTTGAAGTCTATGGAATGTTGCTCGTTATATTTTGTGTGCCACAGTAAATCAAAGTAATTTCTATATGAACAAGCTTTTAATTTGGCAGTGAGTGACTGACTGACGATGAACAGAAGAATGTCTTAAAAAATTTTTGAGAGAGTTGTGAATAATTTAATCCAGAAGCTATCAAATTATCACTTGCAAAAGTATTGAAAGGTTTTTTCCTCTTTTTTCTTTCCATGCACTACTCTATACCTATCTACCAGATTTTAGCATATCTTTAGCTATTATGGCTTGAAGTATGAACAAGAATTTCAGAAGGGAGTGCTGACCACTGCCTGTGATTTCCCCTTATGGTGATTTTCCCAGTGATTTATTTGTGTAGCTGATGTTCCTCCTCATGTATCACATTTTACACGTACCCTAATTTTTTACGTTGATTTATATGATCCTTTCAGTTTGCAAAGCTAGTTTGGAATTCTACTGTATACTCACAGTCCTTCCCACCTTCATGCCATCCTCAGCTCTGGCAAGTACACACTTAGCTAGGTCATTAGTAATTATTAATGAAAATGCTGGAGAAATCCAAACCCAAGAGGTAAAAGGAAATCCAAAACCCAAGGTAAAAAACTTGGAAAAGTTTGCTTTTGGTAACAAACTATGGAAAACTAGTTTTGGGCTATGGTTATTCAGCCAGTTTTTGCACCTGTTTTTTTGCTGTTTTACCTGGCCAGGGTGCTCATCGAGTGCTGATGAGGATGTCAAGTGAGATGCTGCCAAAACTTTCCTAAAATCAGGATGTAGGAAGGTTTATTTCCTATCTCTTAAACACAGAAGATCCACTGACTTGTTGGAAAAGGAAATTAAACTGGTTTGACTCTTTTGGTGTTGACATATCTATACTGTCTACAGTATTTCTGTACTACCTTTTAGATGGTTACAAGTCAGTGGATCATTTATTGCAGAAATTTTTGGGGAACTGAAGTTAACTGTCTGGCCTGTAATTTAACTATAAAGAACTTAGAAATTGCTTTGGACAGTTCTTTAAGTATCCTCGATAAAACTGAGCATGTTCCCATAATCTGGAAACAAGCTGCTTTTCAGACAGTTTCCTACACTGTTTACTTTTAAGGATGCACATCATCCTTCAGATTTCATTTCAGCTAACTTCTTAAGCTAACTTAACCATCAGAAAAGCCAAAGTTTTTCATACTGTGAAAATCTGAGGTATTCCTTAGTGGATTTAGTTTTACAGTGACATTTGTGTAAACATTAAAATGACCCATAAGAAGGAAGCAATAAGGAAGACAAGTTCTCCCTCAAGAACTTAGGAGAAAATGAGATTGTCAGCATTGCATTTTATATGGGTGCAAGAAATTATTTAAAATAGGCAAATTTATACTCTACCTCTAGCTTCTTTATTGATTATTGTTTCTTTTTAGTATTTAAACAGCATCTAGCTATCTATAAGGTTTATCTGGCCATTAATGCATACCTCTTGACATCTGCAGGACACTTTAATGGAAAGCATCACTGATGCAACTGTTTCCTCAAGGTGTAAAATCTAGAGAAGGGAGAAAATGATTAGTCACAGTGACAGAGTGAACATTTGGGAATCATTTTTCTGTGCATATCATTAAAAAAATCAATAAGATGAATATATAGAGGCCAATAGTATTTACTGTAGAAGAACAAGGGAAAATAAAACAGCCATACTTTGCTTTACTTAGTTATTACTCTGTGATCTAGTCCTCTCGTGTGATGAAGCTTTGAAGAGTTATAATAAAGGCCACCTTTGCTGTTCTGTGCTTGTTGTCTCCATAGTCCTAGTGTACATCCACACCTCCTGCACAATGAGTCAGATGGCTTAGTTTTAAAATCATAAATTTAGCTTCATAAATTGTATTCATAAAATGAAATTATTCTGTGCATTCTTTACCAGCCTGACTTTTGCATCTCAAAACTGTGTTTATTTTACTTTACTTTGGATGTCTCTAATAATGTAATTTTCCTGTTCAGCATTAATGTGTGACTTAACACATAGAAAAATCTAAAAAAATAAAAAAAAAAAAAACAAAACTTTTCATCTATTAACTCTTCATTCCTGTGTTGTATATGGGAGATTATGATTCAGTAGTTCCTTGCCAAAGGAATAGATGCCAATAGGCTACTAGATGATTTGATACATTCATGGCCAGTGTTATGCTCAAATTAAACAGGCATATTACAAAGATAGGGAAACGAAATATGCCTATTTGTATCCAGATATTTCTATGTTTTGGCCAGTGCTTCCAATGTACCCAGTTGGCTGTGTGCTTACAGGAAACCACGAGAACTGTACATGTGACACAGACACATTGTCTTCAGCCATGCAAACCTGCACACACGTTGGCATCATGTATAGTTTCAGTAGGCTTGGCTGGAAGATCCCTTTAAGGCTACTAATACTGGCTGGTCCTGTAAACCAATTGTGCTAACATCATAGGCTAATGTGTTATTAATAATATCTATAACTATTGCTTGTTTTGAGGAAACTTCTTGGTGTGACACCAGAATACTGGCACTGATATTGGCACTGTGGTAGGTAACGAAACAGCATAGCATGTAACTGTGAGAAAATAGCTAATGCACGCGGTAAGAGTAGAATATGGTAAAAGAGAATCAGTAAAAATTATTTTTAAATACTGCTTGCATGGTGAAGATTGTTTCTGACCAAGAGTAACCAAGTGTTTTCACAATATAGCTCTTTAAAATTTGTATAGATCTTGGTGCTAATTGACAAGATCTTTTATCTCTGTGGAAGAAGGAGGTGTATGTATACAATGGTGCAGCGTGCTGAGATCTATTGATATTCTTACTACATACTCTGTGACTTCAAAGCCGCATTCATAACTACTACAGATGCTGTAGGAATAGGCCCGAGGTAATTAGTAACTCTTATTTTTCTATCAGATTTAGCATGTATATGAATTGTTTATGCTGTATCAGAATGTTAATGTAATAGTTTTTGGGTGGTTGTTTTTCTTCCCCTCCTGCAGTATTTTTGCTACATCAGTATGGGAAGAAACTCTTCCAGGCTCTTCTCCATCCCAGGTGAGGAGATGAACTACAAATGGATTCTGAAGGCATCACTTCTCACGAAGCATTCTACACTGCTGTGAGTACTGACCTGTAATGAAAACTTCTGTTTGTGTGTACGTTAAGAACCGAAGTATGAAGTTAGAAAAAGACAGAATGGGAACAGGAAGAGCTTAGTGTTCAATTGCTGAAGCTCGACTCACATTAACTACTTTAGCTGTAGCAACTTTATTGTGTTTGTACTCCTGTTTGCTGTGGAGTGGGATTCACGGGAGAGATTCAGAGGCTCTTGAGTACGAGCAGACTGTGGTGGTAGGTTATAGTACTGGAAACAACAGCTTTTAGTTCTGTGATACACTGTGCAGCATTATTGAAGGGTCTTGCAAACCATTGTCTGGGACAGATCTCTCCCCTGTCCCAGAGAAACAGCACCATCGAGATTGTCCTTTAATTTCCAGTCCTCTCACAACCTCAGAGGCCTGACTCTAGCTAACGGGAGGGTGCCTACATCAGATTTTCTCAACACTGAATTCACTTCTGAAATAGGTGTCTTTTAGACATGGAGCAGTGGGCACTTTTTTCCCCTCCTGCTTTTCTTTAAAAAATGCTAAAATTCCTTTGTGGATCTGGGTCAGCAATTGAACAGCAGTGCTGTACAGATAAGAAAACAATTACTGTCCAAGTATATGGAAATAAATATCTGCATCATCTTTAAGAAATCAAATTCTATTCATGAAGCCATCAGCGGTGAGCAGAAACCAATAGGGAATGCCTTACTTTTTATGAGTACTTTACAAACTTACAGAGCCAGCAGACCTCCTTGAAATCACAAAAAATGTCTTGTAAAAGTGACACAGGTTCAGACCAAATTCGGAAACCTTCATAAATGAAATGTAGAACTTCAAAAGTCTAGGTTTCTTTTCAGTCTCTAATGAGAGCTCATCTCATTAAAAATTAACACCTTTTTATTATACCTAATTTACTTATAAATCTTATTGCCACCCATTATCAACTTTCACGGACATCTCAATCAACCTTATGACTAAATCTATTTTATTCAGGCTATTCTTTTCCCAGTGATTTTAGTTCTACCTTAATGACTTTCTCTTTTTTCTTTGAAAATTCATTCAACTATGGATACTTTCTCATTGCTTCACATGTCACTATTTTTTCATACCTTTACACTTGATGACTTTTGTAGCTTCCAGCTGGGTCTTTTTCTTACAGGTATGCTGTGTTTGTTGGGAAAAAAAAATCTTCTAACTGTATAAACACCTGAGCATCCATGAATGATTATTTTTTTTTTTTTGTAAACGGCTTTTTCATATGCCCCACAAGACTTTTAATACAAATAATGAGCACTGCATTTTACATCTCACTTCCATGTTTTTGCTAAGCAAAGGAGGCCTTAGTTGTGGTTGAGTAACCACTGAATGTCAGCCCCAGCATGTGACAACATATTGAACTTGATAATCCTGACCAGGTGAAATGACCAGAGCCAAGCAGAAGAGTCCATCTATTCCCTAGTGTTCTGGTGTACCAGGAAATTATTAGAAGTGCGTACTAGAAGGTCTCCTATAGAATCTGAAATTGAAGTCATTATTATACCTGATTATCTCCTGCTCTCTGACACATCATGCGCACTAAGAACTAATGATAGAGTATGTAAAAAGAAGACACAGATTTTTAATAAATGTTAAGCCATCTTGCAAATAGAATTCATCCTTATTCAGTTCATGTGGCCTACTATGTCTCTGTACTTCCTAGGACAAGATGTTTCTCACTGTCAGGCAAATGAATTGGTAGGGGCTTCCCCTTGTCCTCTTTACATATTCCACTCGGCCATTTTCTTGAAAGTGTGATTTTCAGCTTATTTAAAGTGTGTTAAGCATTGTTTCTTCCAAAAGAAAAGATTGTGTGGATTATTTGTGTTTGTTGCAATGATATAAAACAAAATACCTCTCTCTATCTCGGTGCATTTCTTCTTACTGAACGGGGGTTCAATGTGGAATTTGCCCCACTGAGTGTACTTGCAGGAATATGGAGCGCTGCTGCTATTGGCAAGACAAAAATCTCGGTACAGGCAAACATCTCTGGTGTTTCCATAGATGGGTGTTCTGTGAAATGAGTGTCAGTTGTTCCACTCAGATATGCAACAAAAATAAAGCATAACGAGGACAGTGTTTTTGAAGGGGTTAAGGAAACAATAGCAAAATGTGGTGGTGTTAATTTATTCCAACAAATGCAAACTTAATGATATTTTTGTTTTAATTTGCTGTAGGTTGGTTTAGTCTTAGGAGAACTTTAGGTAAGTATTTTTAAGAATAGGTAGCCATGTAGCATATACATTTGTTTAAGCATTCTGGAGAACACCTGAACTTTGAAATAAGCCATTTTTTAACCCAGTAATGGCTTGTTTTAGCATCTGTATCTTCCAACTCCTGTCAGTCATGGCAAATGGTACAGTTACTTGTTTAATTTTGTTCTAGTGTTGTCTGTATACTAGAGAACTAGCTATAAACTGTTTTAAGGGGAAATGCTCTATTATGCCGTCATTCATTCACACTGCTCCTGTGGCATGATCTTGTTCCTTTATTCTCTGTTGTTGTTAGTCTGACAGCTTGGATGAGATAATAATCAGATAACAATCATAACACAAGTTTTTTGTGAAAAGCCTACAGACCTTGAAGAGTCCCCATTGTATGTTATTTTTGAGAAGTAATTTCAGTATTTGTATCTCTTTGAGCTTGTGTGAGCAATATCACATTACTTGAAACTGTGTTTTCCTACGATGATTCCCACAGGTCAGGACTCTCCACATATTCAAAATTATTTTGTCCCATTTGGCACGGGTACGTTTTGCTGCAGGAGCTTGTCAAATGCATGAGGTAATGGAAAGTGTTGCTTGGTCTTGTATCCAAAATTTTCCTCAATTCTGTCTTTCTAGATCCTGCCTTACTGCTTCTGACCTTTTCAGACAGGATTCCTCTGTTTGAATAAAAGTGAGATGAGTAGATGTCTCTGCTACCTATGTGACATGAAATGTTTCTATTACCAATTTCACTTAGACGTGAAGTAAAATTCAAATGCTTTGAATTTAACAAACATCCCTGCTTATTTTACTTACTAAATAATTAGTATTTACTAATTATTTGCTGACCCGTGGGGTCATTGCTGTCCAGACTGCTTCAGGCTGCTGCTGTCATTTAATTTATTGACCTTTTTAAGAGTTGCCTCTCTCTTTTTCCTAATAAAGGAATTTTATTGTTTCTTTGGGAGGAACTGAAATTGTTAGTTTTATCTTCTCAGCTTTTAGATAAATGGTTTCTACCAAATCATTCCGTTTTTTTTTGAATGAGTCTTTCGTTCAAATAAGGCTTTAGGAAATTTCCTGATAGCTTTCTTGAGCAGTATTTTTCACCAGCGTGATTAAAATACAATGCAATACAATAAAACTCACAATATTCTGTTTTTCAGGGGAGTGGTCTCTTCTGCAGTATATTTTGAGGCTTATGCAAGGGAAAACCTAAGCAGGACAACTCCCAAACACTGCACATTCAGGAGCATTATGGACTTACACCTGTGACAGCTCTCTGTAGTCAAACACACTTGAATATTGGTGGTCTCTAACGGAGAGCTCTGATTTCCAAACAAACAAAAGAAACTGTTAGGCCACTGTGTTGGGATACATTCACTGCCTGGACACAACACTACTGCTTTGCCTTTAAATGCTACGCAAGCTCAGTGATAATAAGCTGAAGCATTTTAGAAATATTTTCTAATCTTGTAACAAAACATACACTGCAATCATATTCCATATTGCATATTATGATGTATTTTAAATACTGCTCAAATAGAAATTTTTGAAGCAAAATAAGGTGTCATAATTTAAACATCTCATCCAGAGGCAGTTATGTAATTTTTAATTTGATAATGTATATACAATATATCTAGCAGTTACATTAAAAAAAAAAAAAAAAACAAACAAAAAAACCTACAAAACTGGAAAACTTAGTTGTGTTCATAATAAGGTGGTGACATTGACATTAAATAAGTTCACTGTGGTGTTCTAATCATATAATTGGCCTTTATTCAGAAATGTAGTTCTCTGAGATGACTTGATTGTATTCATTGTCACCAGTTAGAGACTTCTTGATGTTTTTATCAGCCTGATTCAAAATGCTAAAATGGAGTACAGATGTTAGAATTTGCTCCTAAATCAGCCTGTAGTTTAATATTTTTTGTATTTCAAATATTTCTGAACTTAATTCCTGTCTTGAACCTTGTTTTGAAAACCTGTTGCTCTCTGAAGGTATCTGTGTGTCAGCAAAACTAGATGAGCTTATTCACACAATAACATAAATTAATCTGAAGCTAGTTCATTTAAAGCACTGTCATTCTCAAGTCATTTCAGGTTGGTTTGACTAGGAATTGCTTTACTGCCATGCGTACCCTGAGGCAGCACCTCTCTCTCAATTTACCACTTCAGGAATTGGCTAATGATTCCTCAGGCCCTTAAAAAACCTCACTGGCAGAATTTTAAATTAAATGTTAGTAGGTAACAGAAAATTAGCAGTAAATGCCTCCCGCTGGCCATACAAAGTACAATGAAAATTAACACTTTACTGTGGACTAAGAAAAGCTGCCGAATAAGTTTGCTGTTCTTCCAGTCAGAGCATCTCTATACTGCCAGCTAAATACCCATTTACCCTCTGAACTTGTAAGTAAATAATAATTTACCCTGTGAGACATCCTTGACAAACCCCAACTACTTTACAACATTGCAGAATGACATTTATCAGGCAGTTATAGATGATAGTTGGAAAATGAAAGGCAACAGTGTAGTTTCTCTCTGGTGCTGGTAAGGTTTTGAAACATTCTGTAATTGTTTTGGACAAAAGGAACAATACACTCACAAAAACCCTGCTGAGTGACTTCAGATAAACAATGAGTTGATCTTGGGGAACCCATGTTAATCCTAGCAGCATTAGCAGAAAGTTAAGAGGAATCCTTTATTCATTAATGGCATGTTCCCCATATTGAAGTCAGTAGAGGAAGGAGAAAGGAAAGATAAAGTGGATGTACACAAACCTGAAAGAATGTCAGTGTGTCCCACACTGGGACTACTGTTACCTCCAGAAATCTGAGGCAGGGGACCTCTGTTCCAGTTTTGCCTTGTTTAGACTCAGCCTGCATTTTATATATTAGGAGGCATGGGGAAAAAGCCACACCTCCCCTGGTCATTGCAACTTGTGGTGAGGAGCACCGCAAAGGCAGCAAAGCCTGGGATGAGTGTACTAGGGGAGAGAGAAAATAAACCCAAGGCAAAGGTACCTACTCCCTAGGATCAATTATCCTTAGATAATGTGCGTGTGTTACACTCGCCTGTGTTATTTGAGACAAAGGCTATCTGCTTTTCCGGGGTTTGTGCAATGCTTGTCATAACACATCCACATTCTGGGTTAGTCCTTGGGCAAGACCATAAAAAATTATATTATCAAAGAATAGCTGTGAAAGTCCATGCCAGTAGTGTTTATTTTCAGGCGTGAAGCACACAAATTTCTATGCCTTAGAAAATAAATTTATTCTGTGGATATGAGATCCTAATATTGCTAAATAATAACAAAATAACAAAAAAAAAATCAAAATACCTACAAGATTCGTTTAAGGCTCACTGCAGAAGATATCCCCAGCATTATTGATCTCATTCCTCTACTGACTTTTTTTCTTCCCTGCTTGTAAATGAAAGATATAGGAGTGAAATTCCCGTGGTGTCAATTCCATTGAGTTTGTTCTGATGCATTTATTTATCCCCAACTGAACTCAGGTATGATTAAGTAGAAAAGGTGGTTAATTTGCTTGTGTTCGTTTTGAAGAAGGTGCTTTTGTTACTCCCTTGTTCTCGTGAGTCTCTGTGGCAGATATTGGTTGCTGTTCTAACTTCTCTTAGTAGCTTTCTGTTACTCTGTACTGAGTATGTTGGTAATAAACCATATTGCAACCCACTGAGGTTCAGTGGAACTGTAAAACAGAGATTGCAAATCGCGTCGTGCAAGAAGAACTTTCCCTAAGTGTACTACAGGTGAGGTGGCAGCTCCGTCTCTTATTAAGATGTCAGAAGCGGAGCTGTTATCTGAGACAGTTCAGTATCCCAAACAATTGTTATTTCTGGTGACATTCGTTAGCGATTTATTTTTTTCAAGGAAACTGGTTAGGTAAACCTATTGCATTAACCACATTAAGTATTTTGTCAATGCAGTCCTTGAGGAGTCCTAGATTCCTTTTCTGTGGAGACTTAAAATTCATCCTGAGTGCCAGTGCTATGTGCCTTTCACCATTTCTGTAAAAAGCATCTGAACTTGGCCAGGTTTTGAATGTTTAAAAAGTGTCTGAGTACTCACAAGGCTAGGAAGAATAATCAGATTTAAAAATTGAGTACTGTGAATATTCTTTGTATCGAGCATGTTCCAACACTGAGCACGACTTTCCTTGCTATTAGACCTCCTGCTTGCTGAGAACTGTGGTGTCTGAGCTCCCAAGTCTGCGAACACAGGGATTTGTTTTCTTCAGTATCACATGATGATGGTGATGCCAGCTTCCAGATAGCAGAGGAAGAAATTGTATTGGTACATTTGCTGAGGAGACAGGACATGATGTCTGGGAGGGGGGGAGAGCTGTGGGAGAGCCTGGGATTACATTTGTCCAGAGGGCTGATTGCATTATTGTGATGGAGAGATGGAACAGGGCTGGGAATGGAGAGCTGAGGAAAAGGAGAAAGGGAAGACTGCGAGTCAGCGGTTAAGGGGAGCCTGGGACAGGGTTTTACAATGGACAGGCTTGCTCTGCTCTTGGTCCTGAAGACTGATTCATAATGTGCCTATGCAAGGAAGCTGGTCAAGGTTTCATTCCCAGCCTTAATGTGCCTAATTTCATTAACACTCTAACCTTCATAATCACCCTTTAATTACAAATCAATATAATGTGGGCCAATACATATATGGACACTATATGTAAATTTCTAGAAATAATATTGCAAAACAAATGAATACACTAGTGTTGTTTTTTTGAAAGATAATTTATGTATCTAGTAATTCTCTTATAGAGTCCGTGTCTGGAGAGTAAATCCATGAGTTTAAGGTATTAATTCTAAGTATTTAACCCCATTTATTTAATTAGATGGTAACCTGGTACCCGTCTCCTATTCATGCCAGAGGTTAGCTATTACTCTTGACTAAGTCCATCATTTAGAAATCATTCCTGTGCATGGAGTTGCTGTGTCAGGGCTGCGGGTGTTTTGAGACTTGGTGGAGCTGGGAATAAGACAAACGCGCAGAGGCTGCGCCCGCTCCTCTGTTACCATCCACCATGAGCCAGCACGCTGTTGCATTTTGAAACACGTTTTGAATTCGTGGGTTTATTATCTTAGGAAAAAAAAATTGAATAGAGATTTTGGAGCTGGATTCTTGTGTGATAAACTTGTCTTTACCAGAGTTTCCCGTATGAAACCTCATTCTATTGGTGTTTGTGCTTCAGATTCATATTTGTAAAATAGATGTACTAATGGTCAGCTGTCAGAGGTGTTATAGTCTTAAGCTATTGAGAAAAAATGCAGTGCATGAAAGAAACCAGGAGGTAACACACAGGTGATATTCTCTCAGGTTCCTTTCTAGTAAAGAACTTCATTTTGAATTTAAATGCAACTAACTTGCATCTGTTTGTGAACTTAAATAATAGAAATCTAGTGTAATCAAAAAGTTAGGGAGTTTCTAAATTGTTTCACTACTTCTTTTGCCTTAGAATGTATGCTTTGAGAGATTAAGGTAAGATTATTTAAGATTAAATAACCAAACAAACTCAATAACCTGGTACACGTGAGTACCCAATGGATATACCATTTTTTATTCTGCCATTGTCTCTATAGGAAAAGTCTCTATAAAAGTATTTGAAAATAAAACATATCAGATAAAAACTTTGTATCATTCTCTCCAAAATATGTGGAACCATTTCATAAAGCACAGGAAGGAGATTCTAACTTTGTGCAGGTTGGGAACAAAAATATTACTGATTGCATCTACATCTGCAAGTAGTTTGGACCAGTATCTGTACAGTGAAACCAGTGGCCATCCTGTACTGGTTTCAGGGGAGATTGCTTCAGATTCCACTGAGTGCTGTCCTGTAACCTGAATGCTAGTTAGTGTTTGGAGAGAATTAATTGTTTCCTGGACTACATCTGATCAAGCTTCAAGTGAAAGGAGAATCTGTTTCCTTTCTGTTTCTGCTAACACCACTCCGTGATGCAAAAGCAGCTGCATGATGTGAAGATAAGGGACTGTCCTTATCAAAAGTGCGGTCTTGGTCTGTACTGTAATACTGATATAATCTTGTCTGCTTTTCAGTAGAGTCAGTCTGTGTGAGGATTATGCACCTCATTGCTGCTGCCAGTAGTCTTGGAGTGCTTTTTCCTGTCTGTTTTTCAAGGGAGATGGAAATGTGAGGCCATAAAAGATTAAGAGAGTAGCTGATATTTTTCCCTGCAGGAAGAATGTTGCTATTTTCAGTAGATTAAATGTTTCTTTTGGGTTTTTTGGGGGGTGGTGTCCTTTTTTGTGTGGTGTTTGTTTTTGGTTTGGTTTGGTTTTTTTGGTGGGGTTTTTTTTTTTTTTTTTAATTCATCAAATTATTTTAATGGAGACATCTTGAGATGTAAAATATTTAGGTCAATTCCTCACCTTTTTTTAAGGGAGAAAGGATCATAAAGACAGATGACTAGTCATATGAACTGCAGCTATTGATGTCATGCAAAATATCAGAGGAAAACATTTTTTGATCTTTTCTTTCTTTCAGGTCTCGTTCCAAATTTTCATGGTTACAGATTTTCACGACTTTGAACATTGATTCACATCTGATTGCTAGAGTATGCTTTATAAAAATCAAAGACAGAAAGACCTCCAATGATTTTCAATGAAATCCTAATACTTATTGACAAGTCTGACTTTACAATCCATAAATGCATGGGGGGTTGTAGTTTGGCTTTTATGTTATTCAGGAACATTCTGCTTCAGATTTTAAAAAGAAACAAATTATATGCCTTCCTAGTAAAGTACGGTAGCATATAAGAGAGCATTCAGTTAAAAGGAATATAAATATCCAAAATAAGCATAAGAATTCACCCTTTTATTTTTGGAATTGTGATTATATGCTCACTGGGGGCTTATTCATTAAAATAGTAATAGCCATTATTTACTGTCTTTCACAGTAGAGAGCAATGTGGCCGTGCAAAAAGGAACTGCCGAAGTGATAATCCAGCTGTTTCTTGCTGGTTTTACCTTGAGCACTGCAAAATTCATAGCCACATTAAGCAGTAGGAAAATATTTGTATAGATAGGATTGCATCTTGGGGATAGATGAGTAAAACCATAAATGAGTAACTTCGTAAGGCCAGAGAAAATGAGTGTTCCAATAACACAGAGTGTCTTTTGAGAAGCTCTTAGCGTAGTTCAAAAAATAGGATTTTAATTTTTTTTTTGTGATTGCTAGTTTTCTTTTCTCTTGGCAGAGCAGCACCCCAGGAGCTGTCTGGGCTTGTGTTGACCTCAGTTTATGTGGCTCGTTTTCCCGTGTCCAGCAGGCTCGTGCCCGTGGCCTCCCCGGCTGTGCTGTCAGCTCTGAGTGCCAGAGCTGGGAAGGGGCTGGCAGCCCCAGGAGGTCAGTGCGTGTGAATTGCTAACCACCCATCAGAGAATTAAAACCCAGACTGCAATGGTCAGATTTACAAACTAGAATGGAAGGGGGGGTTTTTTTAGGGCAGAGGATTGGTAGTAGGATGGAGATTGGATTGCATGGGGGGCAAAGCAAGATTATTACATGAAATGACACTCAGACTTCTTCCCCAGAAAAACAGCTTTTTGACTTAAACCTGATTTTGAAATTTGAGGAATTTTTTAGTCTGGAAATTGAAGTCCTTCCTAGGCTAGTGGACAGGTTAGGAAACAATTTGGGACCTGAAGGTTAAGAAAGTCGAAGGGAATAAACTGATCTTCCTGGATATGAAATTTTGACCATGCCCAAGCTGGCACAGGGTTGTAGCTAAAGATTAGTATAGGGGGTACAGGTAAGAGGAGAGTGAAAATGGGAGGAAAATGGAGCAGACCTTTAACCCATGGAAAGCTGCACAGTTCCACGTAGCCTTCATTTTCACAGACAGGAAATGTAGCCTATTAATATTAAAAAAAATATGTGGAAGGACCCTCCACAAAATCTGTATTTCTGAAAATAAGAAAAAAATAACATTTGTGTTTTTTGAGTCTGTCCCCCATGGGTGCCCGTAGGAGCACCTCTGACTCTTCAGCTAACATTTCCATTCACAAGCAGGGGAAGAGGCTGGGCGATGTGCAGAGTGCGCTATGGATTCTGGGCTTTTTCAAAACCAACCTCGTAGTTAATCCGTATATACTGTGCGCCCTATGTAAAAAGTTGATCTTTTTGAATTTAAGCTGTGATTTTTTTCTAACTATCTGACAACCCACATAAATTCACAACTGCTTTTATGGTGCTTTTCCATTATTTTTTGTTGCTTGCTAATTACTTTTCTTGCCCAATTTCATTTGCAGTTTGAATAAATAAACGGTTTGGTTCTGCCTTCAGGTTATTGTAGGAATAGTCAATATGCAGCCATAATAAAATCATAAATTTCTTTGAACAGGCAATTTCGAACATATCCTTCCACAGGGTTTTAAAGTTCTATTATTGTAGAAGCAACTTGCTTAGGAGCTGCAAAGTTTCAATGCTAATTTCTAAAGTTTGAAAGAAATTAAAATCATGCATAGCTCTAGACACTGTGCAGGTAGTTTAAATACTTCTCTGGCAAGTTAGGTGAAAATGACTCTGTTGTGTACTGGAATGCTGAACATTGAACAATTTTATCCCTTTTTATCTAAATTTAGGGAAGTTTTAGGCCTTGATCGATATAGCGGGAGGAATCAGACTACATGTTTACTGCGTAATGAAGAAGATTTCGCCATTTTTCCCCTGCATAAAATTTTATAAACTGAACACTCAGATCTTTTTTCCATACTGCTACTTTTTTAAGTGCTACTCTAGCTGATGATATAAAATGTCATTTTTTCTTTTCCTCCTGCTCCCCTTCAAGCCTCCTGAGATTATCTTTATTACGCAGGTGGAATTTGTCTCCAGGCATGGTTAAAAATCTGTAAAGAAGAGGAGAATCACTAACTTCAAGTAAAAATTCTCAGTAATTGCAGGTTAACATTAAGGACAGGCGGATCCTTTAGAAGTAGGGCTCATTTTCCCACTTCTGTCAGTATGGCAGCAAAGTTAGGTCCTACTGGGTACGGGAACAGTGAAGGGAGCACAGTGATGGCACACAAACTTCACTTTCTTAGTAGTTCTGTTAACAACACATAAAATAACTGTTTCCTACGCAGGTTCAGTTGTGTGGCAGTTACACTGCTCTCCTGGGATGCTTTTTTTCATTTGTAGTTAGATATTTATTATCGTTTCTACACTTTCCGGTGGCTGTTAACCTGAGTGTTTTAGACTTGGTGGGTTTTGCTCCTGCAGCCTGGTAAACTCGTGACTAATCTTGGAGCATGTATATCCCATTTTCTCAAATACTTTGCTCCCTCTCTGTATCCCTCAAGGCTTTGTAATTAGATCATAGAAAAGAAAATGACAGCTCCAAGTAGCTTTGCATGTATAAGCTTGAAAATAATAAGGCATTAATTTCATTTTGTCTAGTATTTATATCAACACAAAACACATTTGCATTTGTAACACAAAGCAGTGGGCATAGATTAGCCATGATTTGGTATATCAAAGCACCAAGAGGGATCATTACCAGCACTATAAATGCTAAAAATTACTTAGGTATATCTAAATACTAACAGAGATAATTGCTTTTTAGCTGCCACACAGCTATTTAATATTCTTTAGAGGTCAGTTTCCTAAGCCATATGCATTACTACATTGTGCAGTTTGTAGGAGCTGTGAATAACAGAAATGTATGAAAGACCTTATAATATATAATTGTTAATAGGCCACTAGTGGGTACTGCCTCAAGAATAAAAATTAGGATGTCTCATGTAGAGTAATACACATCTGGTTGATGTTCTGTGGATGTAACATGACCTTGATCTCTGGACTACAAAAAATATGTTAGTGGCAAAGAAATTAATTCAGCTTGGTTAGCCCATATTAGTGGCAATGGATGAGATAATTTGTCAGGCTACAGCTGAGTTCGATGACTAAAATCTCTTTGTCTCTTTTCTTCCTTTTTCCTTAAAAATAACAGAAGGCTCGAAGGATCTTTAGCTATTGCATTTAGAGGAGATTTATAATTGTTGTGTGCTGCTTGTATAATGTATAAACTTTGGGAATAGTCCAGGTGCATACTTTCATACCTGCTGTAGGTAAAATATTTTGGCAAACACTGAATTAATGGATGTTTAATCAGTTTGGGAAGGGTTTTTGAGGTCAGGGTCACGTCTAAACTTTGTATTCAGCCAGAACATTCCTTTTTGTGTCTTTGTTTTAAGGCAAATACTTAAATGTGTGTTTCTGTTCCTTCAGTGGAAGACCTGTCAAATAACCAGCCTCCTACAATATGGTGGCCAAAACTCTTAAAGGTTGAAAGCTCAAGCTTGTTGTGAACCCAATGAATGGTGCTGCCGTCTGCAATATTGTACAAGTCCTAGGCCTGAGAATACTGATGTTTTCTATGCTGCCACCTCATGAATGATGAAATGACATAAAATGTGTATCGGCCTTTTAAACATCTGTAAGGTTAGAGACAGAGGTAGGAAGATGAATAGCCTGTAGCACGCTTGTAAATTTTATAAGTAAATGACTTCTCGGCTGCTATTACATTCCACGTCTGGAGGCTGCAAATTCTTGTGGTTGTCCATATGATTGCAAAACATAATATTTATCCCAGCTAATGTGTCAATGTGTATCATGGTTAATTTTCCATGAAGGGACTACCTAGGCATTGGAGGATGCAGCTAGATTTCCGCATCCACTTTCTCTGTTACAATGTGCAATTGTTTTTGACTGCAAAAGCTGTGGTGCTGTGCTTAAGCATCGTGACATACAGGATATTCCAGGTCCCCAAATAGCATTTATCTTACCTTCTTTCCAGACAGCAGTTTTAACATTAAAGAAAACAGCAAGGACAAACTGAAATAAAGGCAAAGAGGTGGTCACAGTGTTTCCATGCTAAGGTGAATTGGACAACTGGTCCACCCATGTATTGGAAAGTATCCAAAGTGCAGGCAAGGGATGCAAAATGGAAAGAACACAGCAGAAGGGCCAGATTTCTGGAGTACAATGACTTTTAGAATGGGGAGACCACTCAGGTGCCTAAGGGCTCTAGCAAGCAAGCTCTGGTAGATCTGATTGGGGCAGATAAAGAAGTTACAGCCCTCACCAGACTGTCCTTGCCCTCTTGCATCCCCTACATGTGTGTATATATATATTTATATATATATATCTCTCTATGTAGCAGCGCATATATACCTTATATATATATGTATATATATATATGTAGTGGTATAACTGAAAAACAGGCTGAAGCCATTGTTGGCTGGACACAGAATTACTTTCTTATGGGTCATGACACGGGGAATGTTCTCATCTCAGTAAAATGTTCAGACACAAGGCTAGATCCACAGAAGTAACTTTTACTAGGTCTCCAAGTTCTCACTGAGATCTAAGTAACATCTTAGATTTATGGTTATTGTTATGTTTATTACATTTACAGTACTTCCAGACCCTGGTCTTCAGGGTCTGGAGGTATTATAAGTAAACAGATAGAAAACCTGTTCATGCTAAGCAGCAGAACACAGCTCATTTTGTCATCTGTAAGCCTGAGATGGTACAAGGCTGGTACTGCAGAAAGGCAAGAAACAGCCTCATGGGAGGGAGTCAGGTATCAAGGGGAGGTCCAGAGGTGGTTTGGCATTCACGTTTGTGCATACAGCTCAAATGCGGCTTGTGTGACTCTTGGTAAGTTACTAACACTGCCTCTTGGCATAGCCGCACTGAGCTGACATGAACTTAGTAAGAGTTGTGACGGAATAATATTATGCTATTGGATATTGAGGTTCATCTTGCTGACTAGCATCAGTTAGGATTTAATAATGTTATTCAGGATTTGCTCAATTCTTTGTTAGTGAGTAATGTCAGTTAAAATATTTCTCTCTATTACATTGTTATGTGAAATGTGACATTCCATTTTATACTAAAGATACTATTTTCCATTAATAAATACTTATTAATAGATGTGAAATATCTAGTCTTCTAAATGCAATAATGTTTATTAAATGTAGAGGAAGCAGTATAATCAAACACTATAACCAATCTAGACCATTAGAATGTAATTATATAATTATGAAGTCAGACAGCAAGTTATATTCCAAAATTTACTGCAGATTCCTTAGTGAAACTGGCTGTTATTGATATAAAGTTACTTAATTGTGTGAATAGAGTAATGTTGCTGCTTCAGTTTGTGCAGAACTGAAGAACAGATTTTGGAGAAAGATAGGAGAGCAAATTGTCATCAGTTCTAGAAAAAATATTTAGTTCAGTGACATTTTACTGCTTAACTCAAATAATTCCCCAGAAGAGTCTCTCTTCATAGGTTCATCCATCCTTGAGAAACCCTGAGTGGCTATTTTAATGTACTAAATTGTTTTAAAGCCCCTCAGTAAGAGTCATGAGAACAATACCCTTTATTTAAAATAAATTCTTATTTCACCCCATATGAGGGTACTTAGTTGGTTTATTAATTATTTGTTACTTAAAGTCAGTCTGCTTTATGAACGTTGTTGCTTGCTTTTAATGGCCCCTCTAAAGCATTTGTTCATGCTCTTACCTTTGCCTGTATGATCAGTCTCACTGTGTTGATTATGACTGAAAATCAAACATTGGAACTGAGTACTTATTTTACCAATAGTCCCAGATTTAGATTTCTCTAAACATGAAGGTTTTCTTCATGTCATGCTTTCCTTTGGTGATTAACACATGAGTTGATTCACCTTCCCACAGGAACATTTTCATTCCTGATAGACTTTGACATTTAAAGTGTAAGTCTTCCAGCAACAGCACAGGACAAAAACTCCGAGACAGTTTTTTTTTTTAAAAAAAATTATTAAAAAATGTCATAAAAAGCATAAAATGGTAAAATTGCTCCTGCTTGTGAACTGTGACTAACCCAAGTGGAGACAGTTTTTCCAGTAGTTGGACTTGAAAATTATTTTGTAATTTAACACTCTCAGGTGCCAGTGTTAGATAAAGAATCCTCTTCAGCATACTATGGCATGTCCATGGCCAGTGTGAAAACCTGAGCCTGATGTAATTCCGATAGGTTAAAGTTCCAGTGCAGAAGCCTGATTCTAATATTTTTTTCCTTTTGGCTACAAGGCTTAGTAATTATTTTAAGATTTTACGTCTTCTACCTTAGGGGCATATACATTTAAAAATACTGAAGTCAGGTATAAAGTCATTCATAGCTAAAGTTTAAACCCCCTTGGTTCTGACAGAAGTTATTTTCTCCAAAGCGATGTAGCTGGCAATATAAAAAATTAGGATATGTTTTAGAGATTTCTGAAATTACTGTCTAGTTCTAAAGGGAAGAAAAGAAGCCTGAGTAAATCCACTTATTTCCTGGGGAAGCCCATTATACCTTGTGAGACTGACAGAAGATCCTGGAAAATGCTGACAGGTATAAGCTCCCTTCGCACCATCCTGGCATGAGTTGGCGTGTGTCCTAGGAGGGTATAAGGAAGGTTAACATGATTGAGAACTGGTACATTTTTACCTTCCTGTTTTGCTGAGGTAACTGCAGCAGCACCTGTTCACTCTCAGTTTTAAGTTGGGGGGAAAATGTAGAAGAAACTAATAAGAAGATTCCTGAAATCAGAGACAGCACAACAGTCTCCGCAATTACAATTTTCTGTCTGTCCAAGAGCGGATGGTTAACGCCATGAAGCCTCCCAGCTCTCCCCTCTGAGGTCAGGGAGACACGGGTACCCGGAGAGGAGCAGTGCTCACAAAGCTCAGCATCAGCACTTTCTCTTCTCAGGGACGTAAGTACCAATGCCACAGCTGCAGCTGGTCAAGGGCCAGCAAAACAGTCTCATGTTTTATTGAAAGTGGCTAAGTCCACTATAAAAATGAGAGATGGCAAAATTTGGAATAAAGCTAAGCCTTCCATAAAACAAGAGAGCTATAATAGCTTACTGTGTCTATAAGGTTTTTCTTTTGCTCTGGTCTCCTTTCTCTTCCTCTTTTATGTCTTTTAGTCAATCTTTTATAGTAGCTATGTTCTCCTCCAGGCTGTTCCTTTCTGTAATTTTCAATCTTTTTTAATTGTTTCCAGTTTTCCCCCTCTAAAACACTTTCAGTCTTTAAGACATTTTCGTTTTCCTAATTCAGCTTTTCTTTATCAATTCATCTATATAGCTTTTTGTAGGGATGCCCTTTACTTTGGCGTTCAAGTGCCATTCCTCAGGATAAAGCATAAAATCCCCTCCTGACAAGAGGAGTTTTTAAATTATCGCTAACTTTATTGTAACTATTATTTAGGCAAATATATATGAAGAGAGTACTGCTGTGATCAAATGGTTATTTCAGGAAATCTAAAATAGTCTTGGATTTTTAATTAGCTTCTTAACCCTATACTTAGCCTTCTGTATTTAGCAAGTAGACTAACTTCTGTCTTTCTGTAGGATTCCATGGAAAGAAACTCCTTCCGACATCAAGGACTTCTCACTATGGCGTATCGAGAGGTAATTCTGTTTTCTGATTTCATTTTCAGTATGTGTTTGTTCTCTTCTGCCTGCTTTTTTTTGTCTTTGCATTTTATGGGTATGCACTCTGGAACTTAACTCTTCACAGTGCTGTCGTACATCAATGGGTAACAAAATGAAGATAAAAAGCAATTCTGGATTTATACCATCACATCTAAAAGTGGACTTGGTCATCCATGTCTTTCTAGATGGAAAAAAAATCTAGGAAACCGTAGTAAATGGTAAAAATTAAAGGTTTCTTGAATGGTTTATGTTGATAATCTTTGCTAATTAAATGATAGGGAAAAATAGTCTTGAAATGTAAATGAAGCTTGTTCATATACAAAGCTCTCATCTGCCTAGGCTGTGAAAAAGTAAACCAAAGCCCTGGAAGCAATACAGATAATTATGCTGCAACTGGAAGCCAACCAGGGCACATACCAGGAAGTGATATGAGACATATAAATGTATTATAAATCACAGTCCTTGCATGGATTTGCATCTAAAAGCTGGCATGAAAGGTGATGAGACAGAGAAGATGATGGCTAGTATAGAAAGGCAGTTTAATGATGGAAACTGGATGTGTCCAGTTCTTGGCCATCCACCAGCAGTCATACTTCTCTCCCTGTGGTGAATCAGATTCCTGTTTGCATTATGGAAGAGGTGAGAGAGACATGAAAGAGGATAAAGTAGATAAAGGCTCCTTTTTTCTAAAACTATAAACTATTAGGTATGAGAGAATTTTGAAGATACTTCTTGGAGAAGAAGAAAATCAGAGATCGTGCATCTTTGGTATCACTGCATTGAGAGTTGCTCTAAAAACCATGCAAGGAGATGAGCTTTGAGAGGCCTCGTAACAAGGGCCAGAAATGTTTATTTCATGTAATGGAAAACAAAAATTGAGGGGGATATAAAATATTTTATCTAGTCCAATAAGCAAGCAAATTATGATCTTTAGAACAGTGTCTAGAGCAGATTTTAAAGGATGAGGTTTCAGATGTCATGACCACAGACAAGGAGGTAACAGTGATTCCAGTGTGAGAGAAAAAGGAGAGGATATATTAGTTAACAGTCTGAGAAGGCTGGAAAGGTTAATTCCAGAGGGCTTTGCAGGAAGACACCTTATGACTTCTATTCAGTCTATGCAGATGAGTGAAAAGCAACAAAAGGTTAAAGTTGAAGTTAAAATTAGAAGTAAAAGCAGCAGAAAGAGCCAGTGGTGATGTTGACTATCATAATTCGGGGGGTGGGGGTGGGGGGGTGGAGCTGAAAGGACATAAGGTAGTATTTGACAGAAAAAAAAATGGTGAATGTAAGGCGAGAGTATTCTAAATGCCAGGCAACAGCTATATTTATGTATATAAGTGTAATTGAAACATACTCTGATGACAGAGTAGCATTCAAATAAAATTAGCCGGCAGTTGTAGTGATAGACTGGTCTAGACTAGAACTTGCAATATTGATTTGTTCCTTGGCATAATATTTATTCAGAAAACATAGAGGTAATATAGATATGTAGATATAAATATTGCATTTCATTTTAAACCAAAATTTTAAATAAAAATACATATTTATGCTTCTAAAATCTCCTTCTGCTGTGGTCAAATTTAATTTCTTTCTTCTCTTCTTCATCTATAACATATGTAAGTAGTATTAAGGATGTCTGTGCATGGTAAAGTTTTCAATATGGAATGCTAATGCCTCCACATGCATAAACTCGGAAATCAGCATATAGATTTTCCTCCTTTTACCTTTTTTTTCTTCTTTGCTGCTGTCAGCTGTTTTCTAGATTGATTTCACTGTGACCAGATAGAAGTTCTAACCTAATATTAAGCCACTACTCCAGGGCTAATTACTACAAGACAGAGTCACAGCCCCAGCTCCTGCCGGTGTAAGCTTCTCCCTCTGCTTGTCTGTGCTGGCCTACAGTCATTCACCGGGCCTTTAATCCAACCCTCCTGTCCAACCGTAAAAGTATCAAATCATAAAATTTTATGAAATACTTTTAAAAATAGCATAAACGTAGTTGGACATGCCACATGTTATTTTTTTAGCATAAACCCAAACTGAATTTACGCTGCTGTAGCAGTAGCATCACGGTGCTGCATTACAGGCGGATTGTGCTCCCTGGGCGAAACAACTGTTATGTAGGGAGGGCCTGGAGCGTGATGTCTAACATGAGGCAGTTCATCACTAAACACAGCAAGATTTGTGATCAAAATAACAAAACATC
Organism: Psophia crepitans; assembly: GCA_013399095.1. Lineage (NCBI taxonomy): Eukaryota > Metazoa > Chordata > Aves > Gruiformes > Psophiidae > Psophia > Psophia crepitans. The sequence continues at coordinate 229,413 of VWZZ01001335.1, read as the reverse complement.
ATTGAAGCAAAAGGATGTAAAAAGCTGACAAAAGCCAAGAGGCTACAGCCTCCCCGCTTTCCCCGTAGGAATGGGGTTTTTGCGCTCCAGTTCCAGGCAGCCAGTTTGTATGTCACCTGCCTGCTCCATTCTGAAGCCTGCAAGAATGGAGGTGTTTCTCCTTTAGTGACGCTCCTGTCCAGGAGGACCTGCAAAACTTGTAAATCTGTAAGTCCCGTTTGTACAAAAGGGGACTTGCCAGCTGCCTCAAACCGTGTATCGGTACATAGCGCTTGCACGAATTGTTGGACTGAAGCATGAATGAGCGGGAAATGAAACTGATAGTTCCTTCTTGAAAGTCTACCACATGAGTGCAGAAAAGGGATGAGCCTATGCGCAATGACATTTGCTATTGTTTCTCAGTTAAAATTCCACAAAGCTTCCACTTTTATAACAAAAAGCCCCTGGTGTTTTGTGGTAAACTGCCTCTCAGCAGGGAAAAGATTAGTATTGTTGGTATTTTTTTTTTTCACTGTTGCTTTATGTTCCTTTCACTCTTCTTTCTCTTTCCATCGCTTTTATGGGTCCAGGTGTTTTCTCTCCTAACACAGCTCAGCTTTACCGCTCTGTGTGTGTGTGTCATGATACTCAAAAAAGTAAATAATGCTGTTTTGTGTATAACATCTGTAGCTTTTACATTTCTGATGAGACAAGATCTTCACCAGTTTTGCTTCAATTTCCTGTCCCTGATATGATGAGAGGGAGACAATTCTTCAAGAAAGAACTGGGACATGAGAAAACAGAGAGAAAGGGAAAATCTGTGGAGAGCAGTAACAGGAGTTTTACACATTTGCACAGTTGTAGAAGTCAAAAAAAAAATATTGACAAGCCGCAAGCATGACACAGAGGGAATCTTCCATGGGAATGTTGCATACCAGAACACGTATTTTACCTCATCAAGGCTCATTTCTTAATTTAGAGTCAGAACTTGTATTTGTTGCTGGAGTAGAACAAGAGAATATATGCAACCATTAGTCTCAGCCCCCAGGCATGATTCCATCCCACCATTTCTATATGGGGTTAAAGAAAGCAGTATCTATTTTAATTAGCAATCTGGCAGCAAGGCCCCATAATGAGATTCATTGACTGCCAACAGCCTGCTGAATCATGTTGTCTACTATGTGTATACTGCCTGTTCAAAGACCTGGCACTGTTTCATCTGCTGCCTTCCATTAAGTCTCCTTTGCCAGAAAGGTGGACCCAATCAGTGGCGGAGCAAATTTCTTTCGGTACAAAGGCTTGCATTGGTCTATCCTGCTCAGATTGTCTTCTGTCAAAATATACATTGGAAATGTTCTGTGGCCCCTTTTATCTCTATGTCCAAACTGGACTTCTCAGTAGTTCATGTAAATAAGTAAGTAGAAATCCAACAGGTCATATCACCTCCAGTGACATTGGAGTTATTTGAGTGAGTTTTGGGTTTGCCGAGCAGGAAGAAGACAAAGCGTATGATTACTTTCTGAACAGATTTTCTCTCTAGAGGTGAGTAGGCACTTATGGACAAGTGTTAAGAAAGTTTGTGCTGACATTGACTGTTTGATATGAAAATTCTGTCACACTGTCCCCTGACTTTTCCACCTTAGTCTTGTAAAGAGGCCTATGTTGTTACCACTGTCTTTTAACTTCTCAGATATGACCTGCCTCTACATGTGCAAACTGTACCCATCTGTGGAATATACAAACCCTGTACACCTTTCAAACACTCAAGTCTTCTGACTTTGAGCCTCTCACACCTGTATAGTGTGTGTCCGTATCAGCAGCATGAGGGCTCAGAGCCAGGACCTTCCAGTAGCGGGCAGCATGGTACATCAAAGCTTGCAAAACTGGAGCTTCTTACTTGCTTTTTGATCTTGTGTGTCAGATACTGGGGACTGACACAGTCTGTGCTCCATAATCTAGGAAGATTAGAGACCAGTGTTCACACAGGTCCTTTGACAAAATCAGTGTTCCAGAGGTAGCCTGGAAATACATGACTCTGCTTCCCTGTCACTTGGCACCTTTAGAGGTGTCTCTAAAAATGCCACTCCTTTTTTTCTGAATTGGGTCTGCTTGGCTAGTTCTAGTGTGGAGTTAACGTATAAAGCCTATCGTAGAACAAGAATGGAAATCACTTCAGTAATTTATTTAAGGCTGGTGTCAGGCACTTGCTCTGTTTATAGAGATACCTACAGCAATTGGCTTTTGCAGATTTAGGCTCCTTTAGCTGAGATCTTCTAGTATCTGCAGATCTGCTGTAATCTTTAGTGTTAAACAATACAGTTTCTCTTAGTGCATTGGAATTTGTGCTCACTTTGCAAATCAAACATTTGTCTTACTGAGAATACATCAAAACTCTGACATATGGAATGAGGACAAAGCGCAACCTGGTCCAGCAGACAAAAGCTTAAGGAAAGACTGTAAGAATAGATCAAGCATTCAGTCAAACTGTCCCTGATAGACCTGTTTTTCTAGCAGTCTCAAGCTGAAGGAGTCCCTAATCTAGAGGCTGGCATTTAGTAGAAGTTGGTGAGTGTTTCTTCAAAAAATGCTATTGAAAAACCTGACCAAAACCAACAAAGACATGCTTTGTGGCTCCAGAATATTGTGCAGTGCTGAGTTTCCCTATTTACTTATGCATTCTGTGTGCCAAGTACTTTGAATAATTTTGTATTTGTTGCCTAACAATATCATTTTATGTTCCCTATTATTTTGTTGTAAAAGTAATGTAAAACTGTTATACATCATTGATCTATTAATTTATTTAAAAGCTTTCTATGATATCTAACTTGGGGCATCCTTTTTCCAAACTAAAGTATCCTATTCTGTTTAATTTCTCTCTCCACAGAAGGTGATCCAGTAGCTGTAATCATCACTGACAATCTTCATGGTATCTTTTTGATTCTGCTGTATCTTCTTTTATTTGAGGTAGAGAGAATAGGCATGCATGCAATATTCAAGGTACAGGTAACCCAAGGGATTATGCAGTGACCCTAGTGGCAATTTCTGGCTAGCTCTTTCTTTTTTAACAATTCTTAATCATCATCTTCCCTTTTTTCAGCTAGCCCTTTCACTGACTGCCCACAATAACATGAAGATTTCATTTCTGAGTACTGGCTACTTTAGAAGCCATCAGTGTATCCGTGTGGTGAAAATTGTTTTTCCTCTATGTACATTACTTTGAATTTATCTTTGCTGATTTTTATCTGCCATTTGATCTTTCAGTCATTCTGTATCATAAGATTCTTTCAAGCTCTTTGCAGGTATTATCTAATTTTATCCCATCAGCAAACTTTGTCCTGTCATTACTTAGGCCCTTTTTGGATCATTAATAAATATGTTGGGGGACACCAGTTCTATTACAGATACTTGTAGATCTCCATTGCTACCCAGTATGAAAAGTGCTCCTGTCCTGGTTTCAGCTGACAGAGTGTTAATTTTCTTCATAGCAGCCAGTATGGGGCTGTGTTTTGGATTTGTGCTGGAAGCAGCGCTGATAGTGGAGAGATGTTTTTGCTGTTGTTGGGCGATGCTTACACAGAGCCAAGGCCTTTTCTGCTTCTCGCACCGCCCCGCCGGCAGGATGGCTGGGGGTGTGCGGGGAGTTGGGAGGTGATAGGTGGGACACCTGACTCCAACTGACCAAAGGGATATTCCATACTGTATGGCGTCATGCTCAGTTTATAAGCGGCTTGGGAGGAAGAAGAAGTGGGGGGCAGTGACGTTCGAAGTGATGGCGTTTGCCTTCCCAAGTCACCATTACGCGTGACGGAGCCCTGCTGTCCTGGGGATGGCTGAACCCCTGCCTGCCATGGGGAGCGGGGAATTAATTCCTTGTTTTGCTTTGCTTGTGCCATGTGGCTTTTGCTTCACTGATTAAATTCTTGCATCTGAACCCACGAGTTTTCTCACTTTCACTCTTCCGATTCTCTCCCCCTTTTCTGATGAGGGGGACGGAGCGAGCGTTTATGTGGTGCCCAGCCGATGGCTGGAGTAAAACCACGACAGCTCCCTTCCTACCCACTATGAAAAGTGACCCTGTGTTATCAGTTAGATATTAATCTGGTGATTTTTTCCTTTTACTGGAGGAGAACAAACTTGCTCTGAAAGACTTAGGAGCAAGTTATTGGTCAGAATTGCAAACTACATTTGCAAAATTCATGCAGAGTAAATCAACAAGTTTGTCCTTTATGTGCTTGTGGATTCCCTGAAGAAATTGTAATTGGTTTGTGGGATATAATTTTTCAGTACAAAAATATCCTGTCTCTTTTGCATTGTATCATATGTATCAAGGTGTTTTCTAACTCAAAATATTACTAAAATTTCTTCCTGGCATTGCACTAAGATGTTTTGCAATTATTTTATTTCGGATTACTTGCTCTCTTCGTGGTAACTGTTACTTTGAGGTGAATCTCATTCTATAAACATAAAAGGACACAGTTTATAAGAATGCGTAGAAGTGATTGAAATCAGATGTATTTATTCAGAATCTACATACTCATGCACATTTAGATACAGAATATGTTTATGTTAGCAAAAATGTAACGAACTGCAAATGTTGCCAAAGCGGAAATAGTTGAAGTGATAAAACACAATGTGACTGTAATTTGGTGATGCATAACTCTAATATTACTGTAAAATATAGGAAATAAAACTATCACATAGTCTCTAGACTTCATTTAGAAACCAGAAAGTTGAGTATATCATCTTATTTATTTTCATCTTCTAACCTGTCAGGATAGCATGATGGCCTTTCAAAGGTGTAGTTCTTGAATAAGAGTCAATATAAAGCAAACTGTGTGGGATTATATATCTTTGGCTAAATGGATGCAATATGACACAGATCATTAACTCTAAACACCTCACCCATTCATCTTTACAACATACATATTGAGGTTGCTGGATGAGAAATGTTATTGAGGGTACAGACAATTTTGAACAGTGATAGAAGAGTAAAATAAGTTAAAAAATGAAGTTCCTGTGAATTCTGTGTGAATTATTTTTTGGTTTAAATAACATTTGCTACATACGCCCCTTCCCACATACGGTTAGTATATATCACCCTGAAATATGAAATGGGGATACATTTACTTTGAAGTGCCAGAAAAGCATAGAGCAGTGTGTTGTTTTATTTTCCTGATACGTTATAGATTATATTGTTGTTTTTATCTTCTCACAAAGAGGACTCATGTAATACAGGGGAACAGTTCTCTGGCATATTACTAACTTCACCTAATCATGGTAAGTTACAGTATGTCATTGCTGTTACCTACAATTCATATTAAGATAAATCTCATAACCTTCCAAGGCAGGGAAAGACCATATTTATAGGCTTCTAAAGCAATATTTCTGTTTCGCAGATAAAAATTTATTTGGTAGCAGAAAACATCCTAGCACTTTAAAATATAGATTTGCAACTGTGGTATACTGTTAAAATTTAGTACAGCTTTTACGTATAAGTACTTCACAGTTGTATTTTATAATAGAAAGCATAATCTACACTTACATATTACCCTGTGGACTTTACACTCAGTGTACCAATTTATTCAGAATTCTTGTCTGGACTGTAAAAGTGTTTGTTCCTCTCTAGCTAAGGTTAAATAAATGCAGTGTTAAAAGAAATGAAAGGGAAAATTCTATTAAGGCCAGTGATACAATACAAAATATTAGACTAAATGAAAACAAGGAGGAGAGAAGATGCAATATGTGTTCTTTTTAATAATGAAAAACACTGATACAGTCATAAAAAGAGATCATGGTCAAAACATGATTAATGGAAAAAAATAGCAACTGCTATGTCAGGAGTTTATTGAAAAACTAACAACTGGATTTGAAATCAATGTTGTTACTGTATCTTTTGATAGAGGTTACTTTTAAAGGATCATTTTCAGCAATGTAACTGACAGTTTCTCAGCAGTGCAAGAAAGAACTATGATTGATCCAAAATATGTGCAATTACTGGCTTTCCAATTGTTCCCAGTAAAGTATTATCCATAATCATGTGCAGATTTCCTTTGAAATCCTTCGAGTACTAACAGCTATTGCCTGCAGTTATTTTGGGGTACTTTATAGTGCAAACATTGGTATAACCATTTCAAATGGCAATGATATGTAAGCTATATGTTTACCTGTTAATCATAGTTGCGTGTTCATATTTCATAATAAATTAATTTTTTTACTGTAACTCCATTATATTTGTCCTTATAAACTTTTTTTTTTGTCAAGGCAAAGATTGAATATGTAGCTCCTCTTAGTATGGAATTTAAGTAGCCTGAAAAATCTGTCTCGATCTGTCCTGTACCATTCATGCCTGTCAAATCTTCACCTGTCAGTATCAGATGTGGCTCTTTGGCCTTTGTTCCCCTCCTCTTCCCTAGGCATGACACCAGCATTTTATGTATTTCATAAGAAGCATTTCAGCTCCTTTTTTTTACTGTGATTTCTGCTAAAGACTCGCCAGAACATATTTCCTGTGTTTGTTCCTCTTATACTTCCTCACAGCTAACACGGAATGACCTGAATTCTGGAAGTGTTGGTTAATAGACCTGATGGACTTGGCCCATCTCCTGTCTGTAAGTGTTGTCCACTGTGTGTTAGAGGGTGGGAAGAAGGTCAAGAGTGAGAGATGGAAGATGGGTGTAAGGAAAATAATAGGGGATGGGAAGAGTTATTTTAAATCCATATAATTTTGGTGAGTCACAGTGTCTGACAAACCGTCAGATCGGTTTATCCAAAGGGGCAGTGAATGCTGGCACGATGGCGGGAGCAAATATTCCCAAGTGCAATACATTTTGAAACTGTAGGCCTGATGTCACCCATTACATCTTGAATCTCTAACCCATAATGCCATATGGGACAAGGATTCATGAAATTCAGAGTGGCATATGAAGATGGTACAATGCATAGCACCAAATGAAGTCAGAATCTGTTGTAGAATAATGGATACCTATCTAAACCCTGTTTATTTATCTTCAAACTGCATATAACTTCAGTTTATCTTTTACATTATTGTTGTTCATAAAGCATGTTGTAAAAGAAAAAGCAATACCTATGTCTTAAACTTCAGCGGAAATGTTCAGACATACCTAAAATGGCCGAAGTAGACTTAGGTTTGGGTTTTTGTCCAGGTGCTTGGATGCCTCCTTTGTCAATCATTTGTTGCCCATATGGGGCAACATTAACACTCACAGAGTAGCCTCTGCTATGCTTTGCATAATCGCAGTGTGACTGCTTTTAAGCATGTATTCCTGAAACAGAGGAGCACTGAGTACATCTCATTTGCATAAAACCTCTAAAAGTTGCTTGCAGTTTAAACCCAGGAAAGCAATAATTAAAATAACTACGTGAGGGGTTTTTCAGTGTTGTTTTGTATTTTACTGTATTATCTTTTGTCCCTCATGTTTACAGGTTGTATATTTGCAAAATGAAATCCCTCTTTAATATTGTCTTTGCTTTTCAAAGAACCTATTGGATTTCCCTTGTGCAAGGGTTTAATAACAATACGAGTGATGGTTAGGATTACAAAAATGCCTTTTCTTCCCTCAAAGCATCTCTTCCCAATGGCAGATAGCAAGAAATAATCATTGCACCTAATGGCAGAGAAGAGGTAAATCTTCAAACCTTGTGGCTCTATTGTACTCCCTCATATCATACCCTACTAATATTTAATTCTTTTGACTGGTTCTTTTTTATCCTCTGAGCTTCATTTTCCTAACTCTCTTCATGCCTTTTGATATAGTTAAGAAGCTTAAACAGACTTAGGAGTAAAATGTATTTCTTTCTTTTTTTTTTTTTTTTAGCACAGGAAATCTTCAGGGTGTCTCTTAAGAACAAGCTATTTTCTGAAATTACAGTGATTGTGTCAGCAGTCTGTACAGCCACGTGACACTTAACTCTTAATGCAAAGTCCATTTTATCTGAAGGAGTCATTCCCTTGACTTCATTGGGGTTGGGACCAGGCTCATTCCATCCCTCATGCTCCACATTTCAGCATTTCTTAATTAAATGGAAGAGAAGTTGTCCAAGCGTCAGTGCCATGAAATACTGACTTTCTAGGAAAGATACATAAAAAGAACCTCTGTTCAATGCTTCATTACATCTGAGGCTCCCAACAGTGGTATTTGTACCACACCAGCACATCAAAACAATTTGCTGCCTTTTTCACAGGGGGCGACTATGAGGCTTTTGAGCTGGCCTGAGCGTGCGACATACAGGAGAGCTGCTCCCAAAGGAGCTACTGGTTTCCTCTTCATCATATGCAGAAAATTGTCTGGGCAACAGCTATGAGAAAGAAAAGGAGCTTAAAAAGCTTAATTCCCTTGATTTTGCCTCCAGGCTACAACAGCTTGGGCAGCGAATGCTGCCTTCCTCAGTGCCTGCCGCTGGCACAGAGCTGTGCCGGGAGGAGCTGCGGCAGGCTCTGTTTTGGAGTCTCTGCATTACAGCTTCTAAAAAGTGCTGTTCCCCGACGTGTGCTGCACGTTTTGTTGAATTATCCCATGCTCCATATACTTCTATGACACAAGAAAGCAAGGCAATAACAATATTAGAAAATATTTCTATCTTACAGCACAAAAGGGTGGAAGAATGACTGTTGAGAGGCAACAGGTGTGTCATTTCAGGATTTCGGTTTGCAGTTCAGCCTGAGTTTCTGTCTGGCCTTGGCCAAACCCAGGTCCTTTGTTTTTTTGGCTTTAGAGAAGAACAGAAAAACCCAGAGGTAATCTGCAGATAAAATCTATTAATGAGACATTCTTATTACACAAATAAAAGCCCTAAAAGTGTTTAGATAGACAATATGCTTCCAGTAAGTATGAATGGAAATGGTTTCTCTTGGCTTTTATTATCGTATCAGGCTCCAAACTGTAGAGAAGACAGCTGGCTGCCTGCTCACAAAATGCTTGTTCTGTTTGTGGTTTCAGATGTTCCACAGAACATCTGAGGTAAGGTTTATGTGTAAGCGATTTTGTCGGATACCAATGGTTACCAATTTGTCTTATATGAACAGATTAATCCTCATAGTGCAACTGCAAGTCTATTGCCTGAAATTTCTAAGTGGTGCGGGGGGCCTAGCTACCTGAAATTAGGTGATTTAAACTATAATTGGGCTCCCTATCAAAAATAGTTGGATGTTCAGTACGTTTAGCACCCACAGCTCTACTAAATTAAACTTCATTACGTTATCAAAAGACACAGTGGGAACATCAGCACCAATAATAGAACTAAAGGATTCCTGCCAGACAATATAGTGTTCACACCACTGATCTCTCTTATAGTGAAGCCTGGATAAACAGGAAAACTTCTGCATACACAACGAAGATCTTAAGCATAAATAATGGAGAGAAAATGAAATTCTGAGTTGACTGAAGTCAGTGGTTATATTGATCATAATTCAAATAGGGCTTAATTTAACCCTTGGGCTTGATGCCCATGTGCAGTAAGCATTTACATGTCCTTGGTAGCAAATATTGATTACAAAATATGAAAATACTCCTCGAGTTACTAGAATGATGTGAAGTAGCCTTAGAAGAGAATCAGGTTCCTGTAAGGAAGATTTGACAGGATAGTGTTCTTCCCTGTGGAAAATTACTAGTTAAAGTAGTTACATGCCTGCTACAGGAGAGTATTCCTGCATCAGAAACAAAAGAAAGAGGGAGGGATACTGAGTAATAACATACAATAGTAACTGGAAAAGAAATCTACAATATCCCACAGGAGGATAGTAATCAAAAGACAGTTTAAAAAAAAATGAACTTGAAGTATTTTTATTTTCACAGCATGCAAAAAGTGAGAAATTAATTTAGGATGACCTGAACACATTTTGCAAAGGGCAATGCTAGTGGAGTGGAATACCAATGATTCACGAATGCTGCTTGTATTTGTGGTATTCAAGCTGATGAGAAGTTATCTACAATATACACACACCATTGGAATAGCATTAGTGTTAGAAGGTACAGCATTCTAATATTAAATTTATAGAATGTTCAGACATTGTGATTTTGTTTTAATATTGCTAATCATAGATCTTTCGAACAAATGTGATTAGTTAGACTATATGTTACATATTTAAATCACTACAACTCCTCTATTTCACAGTAACGAAGAGCTGTGGGCAATAATAAAATGTGAGTAATGACCCTTTTCATTTCAACACTGTAAGCAAGAGGTAGAAATGCTCACTGTTTATGAGAAAATTGTGATTGGTGGAATGAATAAGCGGTAATCGTTCTGCATTAAGTAAACAAAGGAAACTATCATATATTAATGTACTCTCCATTTTATTACAGCTCAGTCAGATACTCTAATCAGCTGCGACAGGAACTGAATAAATTGGCTGCACCCAAAGGTGCTGTTTATTAATTTATCATAACAAATAATGATAGTGTGTCAAAGTAAATTATGTTGCTTCATATGCTGCATGTCTTTGTACTGAAATAGCAGCAGCGAAAGAGATTTGTTCACTCGCTCTTTTCAAAGTCAGAAGTGCTAAGCTAACCATGTGCTGATGGGTTTCCCTCCCTTTCCCCTGTAATTCAGATTAATCATAGGTTAACTGTGTAGACAGACAAAAATAGACACCTATGCCTGTGCACATGTTTTCCCAGACACCCGCCCAGATTCCTCTTTCCATATCCCCTTGCTTCTGCACTGGGATAGTTGAATTCTGTGGAGATTATTTGTTGTCTGTTTTATATAGCATTAGTGCTTGGAATCTACACCAGAGATTGTTTTTTAAATGGAGATTGCACATATGTGTATATGTCTCAATTAGCATTTAAAGATGTATTATACATACATGCGTGCATAAATTCATGAACTAAGAAACTGTACTTAAAGCTAAGGGATGGCCACCTGTAAGGGTAGAAGGAAAGTACTAATTTCTTTTCATCCATGAGGACCAAAATGTGAAAAGTGATTTGCCCAGTGCCCAAAAGCAATTTAGTGTCACAGACAGGCATGTAACCTAGATCTTGTCCACTCCAGGCCTCAACCATTCGTTTCAGCCTTTTTTTTCCCTCTCCAGTAATATTTCTGATTTGTTCCTCCAGCCTCGTGGGCCATTTGTACCTCAACTTTTATAAATAAAAGTCCTTTTGAAGTCAAATATCCAAATTCAGAGTTCATGGAAGGAAAAGCAGTTTCACTGAGTTTGACTGTATTGAATTGATACCAGTTCCCTGATGAAAAGTTACATGATTGAATGACCACTTTGGTGCCTATTTTTTCACATTTTTCAAGGGCAAACTTTGAATCGCTGCATTTGTATTAAATGGGAGTCAAATTTGATCCTGAATCGATGAGATTTTTCTGACAGAGATGAAATAAGGGGAAAAAATGGGCATATATATGTAATGTGAATATTATTGCCGTGAATTTTCCAAACAAAATCCAATTTGCTGCCAGATACAAAAATTAGTCTGTAATACTGTCCTTATAGCAAGTGAAACAAATTGCTGTGTTAGCTGGTTTGCTATTCTCAGAGACGGTAACAGGACATTTCTACAATGCACACAATTTAAAAAGTAGTTGGGAAAAGACACGTCTGAATATCTACCTTTTTTAGTATGTAAACTTATTGATGTTACTATGTGGCATTAAACGTTCATTGTAACAGCAATTAATGGTTTAAAAATAAACAGAATACTAAACAACATATACAAACATTCCACAATCTGTTAGTTTGGGAAAGAAAATGCTGGGGAATTGCATCTGTGATCCACAGGTCCTAAGTTCCTCCTTACCTTGTAGCCAGTGCAACTGCTTTTCACCGAACGTGGCTGCAGAACTTGGTTGGAGTCAAGATCTGTTTCTCAGCCTCACTGTCATCACAGCCTGAACCTCACTGTGTTCCTAAACTCAGGTTCTGCTTTCTGCTATGTTAGTGGTAGAGAGCAGTGGTATCCCTGGGCAGGTGATGCTTGGTCAGGCATCAGCTTTTGAGATGTCTGAGTCTTTTCAACTTCAGTTGAAAACAAATAATGTGAATGGAAAATAAACGTTCTTCCACTGAAAATATACAAAACAAAGTGTCTGTCTATTGCCGAGTTAGGAAAACTAATCCAGTGAATTGCACGGAGAAATATATTCCCAGAAGACACGACTACTTTTGAAAATTCTGTGCTTAATATGCAAACTGCTACGTGTATATTAGTAGAAAATATCATTGGTATACCCTCTTAGTAAAATCCTAAAACTAACATAAACCAACTCATTTTAGAGTTATTTTGCATTTTGTACCTGATTTATATATTCTCGTGTTAGAATTTCTATGTTGTCAGTAAAAGAGAACACAAATGCTTCAAAATAAAATGGAACACATGTTTAGTTACTGTAGCCTTGTTTTGCAGAATGATTTTGATATATTTTTATACCCACAGGAGCATGGGGAAAACGGTTAGCGCAAAAGTGTTTCATCTGGGTAATCCACTGCTGAGTGATTCTGATAATAAATTTCAAGAACTTTGTCAGAAGGGCATCCTTTATAAAACATATCTAAGGAATCTTAGGAGAGTCTAATCCGAACATGTTAATACTTTATAAAAGCTGATAAAACCTTCCTTGTCTTGACTGTGAAAGTGCTACAATGAGCAGAAAGAAATGTGGCTATATTTTTTTCTTTCAACCAATATGTGTATAATTTACAATGTTTAGAAAATGACCCTGCTTAGAATTACTATTCTCAGAAAAAGAAGAGTTTCAACTTTCACTGCATTGCAAAGTGTGTGGAAAATCACAATGATGGCATTTTGACTACACAGAGAGGAAACTGGAGAACAATAATGCGATTGTTTGAAAGGCCTAACAGGTCTGGAGTATTGCTTCTCCCTGTTTAATATTTCACATATATCAGTCTTTCAGTTGGTGGACATAATAACAGAATTTCTTAAAGAATGAGTAGGACCTCCATACATGAGGCCAAAGGTCTCAGTGAAACTACTTTTGGTTTAGATATCTAAGTGAAATGTGGCTGTAGGATTGGCCATAAAAGCAGGTGATTGCAACCACTAGGCAAATCAGCAGCACTGATGAAGAGGGACTCGAATGCGCCTGTTTACTGTGCTCTGAAGTCCACTTCTTTACTGCCTCATTTTAAAAGGACAGCAGCTCCAAATAGCACTGCATGTCCAAAGCCATCCACTTTGAAAGTTCACGTTCTTTTCTTTACATTATGATTAGGGATATGAACACAGTCTGTCTGAGGTGAGCAGATTTGGTGTGATGAGAGAGAACATTCTTTAATTGCAATTTAATTAATTGCATTTATGCTTTTAGATGTGGAAATTATTGATGCTTAAGATGAAATCTGAGGATTAATAGGACCTGAAGTATTTTGCTGTATCTATTATTTCTGACAATTCATCGCTTTCTCAACTGTGACAATTCACGTTTTACTGCCATGAATCCTCATCTATCTAACTAGATCATAAATCTTTCAGGGGGCGTAAATGTGAGCTATAGATCTTGGTCACTATGTATCATAGTTTAACCCCAGCCAGCAACTGAGCCCCATGCAGCCACTTGCTCGCTCCTCTCCAGCAGAATGGGGGAGAGAATCACAAGAGTGAAAGTGAGAGAACTCACAAGCTGAGATAATAACAGTTTAATAGGTCAAGCACAACCAGGAATTCATTCCCCACTGCCCACGGCATGCAGGGGTTCAGCCATCCCCAGGACAGCAGGGCTCCGACACACGTAATGGTTACTTGGGAAGGCAAACGCCATCACTCTGAATGCTGCTCCCCCTCTCTCCACCACACCACCCTTCTTCCTGTTCCTTTTACTGGCATGTTTTGAATCACCCGCGTGTTTGTTTTTTATGTGCTCACAGAAATACACACCCACAGAATTTTGCACCTTTTACAAAAGCAAGACTGTTTCTACAGCATATGTTCGAAATTGTAACCAAAAAATGGGTAACTGAATTGGGAATTAGGCAAAAGAGAAATAAGAGTTTAAGAATGAGGTGAATTATTCGGTGTTAGCATCTGATGTGGCTGTTGTTATGTTTTACTGTCATGAGACAGCACGACTGTATTATGACCAGAAGATTGATTTAGTATTTCAATTTTAATTGAGCTTTCAATATATGAATTCTGTGGACATGTGTCTGAGTTTAATAACCTTCAAATACATGTTCAGATTGAATGACCAAGTCAATTATTTCCTCAAAAGTACTTATTAGGATTGTGTTGGAGGCATACAAATAGCAAAGGAAACATACTCATGAATATGCCACTTGTTTCCAAATTAATTTCTCTCAACCTTGGCAGCATGCTTTTTCTTCAATAATTATTCCTCTATTTGAGACGTTCTTGTAGTACGACAGCAAATGAAAGTTGCAGCGCTCTCTGTATTCACTGAGTAAATGAGCTTACAATTATAATGCTATCTGCGTCTCTGCTGTATTCTGAAACGTGCTGAACGTGACTTAATTGGGTAGTGAACAGTGGAACCTTCCTGCAATTGTGGTGTTCAGTGACTCTGTGTGTTGTGTTTTCTCCCAGACAGTATTTACCAGTATTAGCTAGGTAATTCTGGTATATATTAGTTGCAGGTAGAAAAAGGACAGGGGAGTGGCCAAGGGAGCATTTATATACTGCTGGACAACCACTGTCATAAGACTAAGGTTTTTTTCTGGAACACCTTGCAGAAGCAAATAGCATATTTATAATTTTTTTCGAAAGTATTGATCAGCCGTGATTCCTTTTGCACCGAGCTTTGAGGTACACTACTGCTTAAATGGTTTACTTTGTTAGCACTCACCTTTTTAATGAGCAATAAGGTAAGGTACTTTGTGGAAGGAAAGAAAGAAAACAAGTTTTCCTTATTAGTGCACATTCCTTTATCAGTTACATGAAAGCAAACTGTGCTGTGTTCAGAAGCAGGATTTCTTGCACTGGGTAATTTAGTGAATTTTATTGTTGAGAAAGGCATATTTTGATCATAAAGTGTTTCCTTAATGCACTTAATCTGCATGTCATGAGAACACTTGGCCTTCGCCCCTTCCTTCTACTCTGTTAATCTTCTAGCCTTTTTATCTCAGCCTTCACACTGATAATGGCATAAACTAGAAACCCAAAGGATGACACCAAAGAGAAACGGACTATTACTGAACAAGATAAATGTAGTGCCACTTTTGCTAATCCTAATTTACTTAGAATTTAGTGAGGATTCTTCTGTGACATCATCTATCACAGGCAGATGTTAGGGTGGGAGAGAAGTAAGCAATTAAAAATGTGTTCTTCATTTCAGGTATTTTGTGATTTCTTATTCAGTTAAGTTCCATTGTCTATTTTGCTCTTTACTGCCAAGTATAAAATGATTTGTCAATTTCTGAGGTTAAAATTAGTGTCCCTGAAAGGACTGGCATTGACAGCCACTGAGGATGGAGCATAAATATATTTTACTCCTAGAACAGGTGCTGCATTAACAATGAGAGTTGAAGCTTCCCGAGGCTGCCCCATTATCATGTGCTTCCACCTTGGTCTGTGGGGTAAACTCTTACTGATGAAATCTAGTATTTTGACATTTGGGTCGGCGGACTTTCACGTAGCACAGTCCACCTGTAGCGTTCCCTGCCTGAGGAAGCTATCGAGTGCTGTGCAGGATCTCTAACAGGATTGGAGTGTTTTATATGCAGTAAGGACAGTCAGAGCTATGCAAGCTAAGATAATAAGTGTAATCAAATTTCATACTCCAAGGAATACACTGATTGCCTCAGGGATGAGGAAAAATTTAACTCCATATCCCCACCTTTCGTGCTGCTTCATGCAAGCAGAGCAGATGTAACAGGGCAAAAAGTCCTCTAAGGCACCAGTTTTTGTCCACTTTTTCTGACGGCAATCCAAATTCTATAGACCAGTAGTTCAACAAACTAGAACTATAGAAGAGAGAAAATCTTTGGTACTGTTCAAAAAATGACAGTTTGGGGTGGGAGAGAGATTTTCTACACTGCAGCAGCTTACATTAGAAAATGGTTTGCTTTAGACTCCTGTTTGTGATTGATTTGTCTCCCACTGCAATCCTAAATACTGCAGTTCCAATCTTCCAGTTTATATTTTTGCGTGTAAATGTGTGTATAAAGCTGTTGTCCTTCGTCAGTCACACCCATCAAATCGGGGAGATAAAGCACTTTACACCAGCTTAACATCTTGCCCTTAATTATCAAATTCCTTTGTTTGTTGATTCGTGTGATAGAAAACCTCCACAGGTACTTTTGCGCAGGCTGTCGCGCCATTTGTGAGCCGCAGGTGAAGCCGCCCACCCCTGTTGCGGTTCCTGAGCAGGCCCCGGTTTGTGGCGGGGAGGCTGCTTACCTTACCCCAGCATGGCTGCTGCAGCCCCCCGTGCTTAAGGCCCCTTGAGAAGCTGCGGTGTGTAGCTGATGCCTTTGGCATGCATTTGGGAGTAACGTTAGGGTCGCCTTGAGGGGCGACCTTTCAGCCATAATTAAAAACAAAGTTGTAAGATAAGGACAAGTTCCTTGGTTAATGCAGGACTTTGTGCTTTGAAAGGCTGAATGCAGCCTGCTTGTTTGTAGCAGGTGTGACCCCACCTGGTGAAACCAGCCGGCCTGTGAGGGTGCTGTGTGCCCACAGGTGGTAAGGACCTTGATCAGCCCCACCTGGGCCTGGCCCTATTTAAGCTCGGACCAAGGGCCTTCTGTTCCTTCTGAGGAGGGCTGTGGGCAGCCTCTCTCCAGCCTGCCAGGACTTCCCTCTGCACATCTTCGTTGTTCTTGGACCTGTCCTGGCTGGATGACCCCAGAGCCTCGAGGGAGCCTGTTGGGGTGCTGGCTGCTGCAGGTATGAGGGTTGGCGTGGCCCCTGCCCCACCAGGGTCCCCTGGGGTCCCTGCTGTTGGACTTCTCTTGTGCAGTGGTGTGAAGGTGATAGGGTGAACCCCTCGAAGAAGTGAGTGTCTGCCTGGTTTTGTAGCCTGGTTTTGAATGTCTGGAGTTTGTAATGTTTGTGTCTGCCTTGTTTGCCTCATCAAAAGGTGACCTGAGACCTCTTGAAAGGATGAGGGGGCAAAAACCCCAAGGGAGGAGGGAGGGGGCTGAGGTCTGCATTTGTCCTGTTTGGTTTTGTGGGGCTTCACTGATCTGTTCTAAGTTGATTTCCTGAGGCACGGAATTTGTTGAAAGACTTTGTGGTTCCTTCCTAGTTTGCTTTCTTCATAAAAAAAATTAAAAACCCACCAGCCTAGCTAGTTTTTTCATTTATTCGTCTCTAAAAGTGTGAGGGTTTAGGTGGTATGCTCTAGAGAGGAGGTGAAATGATAGCTAAGATCTGTGACCTTCCTTACATGTTATTAAATCAAGGATAGCTTGCTTAAATTGGTATTCTACCAGTATAAAAATAGGTTTTAATCAAGAAACTGATAACTGTTACGTTTTTATACGTGTCCTTTTGTATTAGCTTTGATAAGTCATCTTAAATTTTGATCTTTGCTCTGTTAATTTGTAAAGAAGATGCATGTGCTAGCCAGAGCATTTGTGGAGGTGCAAGTAAGGGCCTTGAAAGACGAGGTGGTGGAAAGGTCAGGGTGGGAGATGCCACTTGGGCTCAGGGGAAACAGGTGTTCTGTGGGCAGGAGAGGGGCTGAGGCTGGGAGGGAGGATGGTCCTTACAGCCTGATGGCTCACAGCTGGGATGAGGACACACGTAAAAGTGCTGTAACTGTGCACTTGGTGTGAATGTCAGCAGCTTAAGTCAAGGAAGGTATCCTGGTAATGGAAAGAAATTGTGTGCTGTGGATTTGCAGAGGAAAACACAGTGATGGAAGGACAGAGAATAAGACGTTAACTGCACTGGACTTGGAGCTGTAACTTGGATATTGAGCTGAAGTGGAAAAGGCAGAAGTAAAATTAGCTGACTTAAGAAGGGGGATGTGTAATGCTGAAAGTAAAAAAAACAAGGAGACTGCTTGTCTATAGAATATGTTACCTTAAATGAAATGCAGCTTTCCTGACCATGGCCCTGTAGCTACCCATCTGAATATCTAAAGAGCAATACATCGTGAGTAAAAGGCAGCTCATCCCTGATCTTTGCTAGGAGAGTGATATCCTGCAGATATGAAAGCACTATGCAAAAGATATAGAAGACTGAACCAATTTTAAGTATTAATATTCATAATACTGTCATGCACTTCCAGGGTAGCTTTGTCATTGGTTTTATCGTAGTATAAAATGGCAGTGTGCTGTACACTGTGCCTGGTGCTTTTTCTCATGGTTGCCCGTGTGTCTCATGAGTCACCTGGTAGGTCTGGGATGTTAGCTGCCACAATTACACTTGTTTAGATTATTCAGGTGTGATGGGAACAGAACGAGTTTGCTGGTGCAGCTTCTTTCAGAGTGGTTGCAGCCTGTGCTGGCTGGACTGCCTTAGATCTACTATTAAAATCAGCATCATCTTCTTTGTACTGCACAGCTTCTGTACGGAGAATCAAATCACCTGGGCGGCTGCTGCTGGTTTAATAGTATAATTGAGTAATCTCAGCAGCTGCTCCAAGAGGCTTTAACCTCTGTGTATACACGTTTCCTAGGATTTTGTTTTACAAAGAAAGGGATTATTGTCATATTCGTTGTAATCACTCTAAGTACTGTGGGCCTGATTCCTGTCTGCCTTGTGCCTTCTGCAGTCGTTTAAAACTGTCTAAAAGGACTATAAAATGTGGCGACACTAGAATGGCTGCACTCTTGCTACATTTTCAGAGTGCCAAATGTTTGTATGTTGTATGTGGCAGTGGAGAACCAGGCCATGTGCAGAATGAGTAGAAAATACAAATAGCATGTCATTGCTGGGGTGTGAGAGAGTACATGGTAGAAAAAGCAGTGGAAGGAAAAAAGGCAGTGGAGGCTTTATACTGTAATTCTAATTGAGGTTTCTGTTCATATCTATCTTCATGTCTGCTGTGGTGGTTGGGCTTGCTGGGAGTTGTATTGAGCCTCAAGGCGATCCTTACTCCAGACAGTGGTCTGTGCTGGGTTGTTTGTTCTTTGCTGCTTTATTCATCAGGCATCTTCAGCTGTCTGCAGTCTGTCATACCAGCAGTGGCCCAGGCGTGAGGAACTGGTTGTAGGCAGTAATGATCTTAGGTAAACATAAAGGAGAATCTGAAGCTGGGGTTTGCAACCAAAATGCCTCTTAAGTGTGCTTAAAAAAAAAAAAGTGAGCAGTAGACAGACCTTTGGTAGCTGCGTCAAAGCTTGTATTAAGCAAATTTGAGCTAGTTATGGCTATACTGTTTCAGAGCAAAGTTTGAATGGCAGAATGTCTCTGCCCTGAGAGCCACCTTGCTTCAGACAGAGCAGAGCACAAAGAGCACAGGCACGTGGAGGTTCCGGCTGGCAGCTGAACCTGAGATGACAAGACAGCCCTTAGCTTCTGATTAAGACAAATCTCCCTTTGCCAATGTATATCTGGTTCAACCTGGATGTCGTAGCTGTATTTCCACTCAAGCTGTAAATAGCTAGATATCCTTACAAGTGCCAGGGGGAAAAAAAGTTTAGTCACCTCTTAAGGGCAGCTTATATGTCACTGTCTGTGACTCCAGTAGCACAAAATGTCTCAGTCATAAAATGCTGAATCTTACATATGACAAATAATCCTAAATTATATTAGCATTTATTAAGGGGAAGGTGGAAAATGCATTTCAGAGATTCAGTAGGAGTTTTACTAAATTTCCATATGAAGAAATCAATCTATTATTATTGTTTGGAAGTGCCGTATTTCCAAGGTTATGCTGTTGTCAAGGCAAAAGGTTCCATATTGCATTTCCAACCAAGCCTGACTGATTAAGGGTGTTGGGAGGAATATGTTTTCCTTCCAGAATCTTAATTAGGTTGACTTTAACTCACAACAGGAGATTCTGCCAGCTGTCAGCTACTGCTTGGATCTCTTACTAATTAAAACTCTGAGGAAGTCTATTAAAGGTGTTCAAAAAGCCAAATCTCCCTTTAAAATATCTCTGGCACTGCAACAGTGTATGACAGTGATATTGCAGCATAGATAACTTGTCTTTCACTTTTTATTGTGGCAGTGTGCCAAGTGTTACCTGGCTATATAGGCTCTTCATTCAAAGCCCTTACCTGTCACCTTCCAGTGAATGGACTAAAAGGAATTTGAGGTGATATTTTCCTGGTATTCAGTCTCGATATATCTGACATTCAGATTTTCTAAAGTGATGAGTATAGCTGATACTGAAATACTTCTCTTGAGGTTTAATTTCTGAGGCAGTAACATCCTGTAGTTTGTAAATATTTTGAGCATTGAAACAGATGATGATGTAACTTATAATTAACAGCATTGTTGGGCCACACTTCATGTTGTTAATTAGATGCTGCAACTGGGTTATATCTGTACTTTAAAGCTTTTCAAGTGTACCTGTTTCAGGTTTTGTTGTGGGGGTTTGTTGGGTTTTTTTGGGGTTTTTTTTTTGTTGGTTTTTTTTGTTGTTTTTTTTTTAAAAACATAATCCTCCTTGTATACCTAGTCAATTTTCTAGACCAACAAAAATCCTAAGCAAGGTACAGATATTCTGCCAAAAAATTCTTTTTGGCAGTATCTCTTTCTCCACTGGGGACCTGACAAAATAACTAGCTTTTGTAAGCTGTCTGCAAAGGCAAAAATTTGCTGTTATAGCTGTGTTTTATCTTCTCGGGGTAGACAGATAAAAATCTAAGAAGATTTGGCAGAAAAAAAAAGAGTTATTGGAACAGCAAGATATTTCAGATGGCAGGGACGTTGAATGGATGGGAAACAATGTTTGGTTTTTCAGAAGGTCACCAAGTTTAGGACTTCACTCAAACTGTTGTAATTCAGTTCAGACACAGGTTTCTAAGCAGGTTGCTGGCGGCTTGGTAAGGAAGTTAGGGGCCATGAGAAACATTTCTGTGACGGATAAGAGAAGACTCTAGGTGAAGTTATTCTCAGTAGATATCTGCTAAGAAAATTAACTAGCTATAATAAGTTCTCACATCGCCTGGAATGTGGCATGTGGCAAGATTTCTGATTTGTGGAAGAAAAAACTTAGAGCTGTGGTCAAGATTTAAGGTAACCTGGGATTACTTAGAAGCAAGATATGGGATTTCTCCAGAAGAGAAGTTACAGTCTCTCTGACTTCATGTATGGCCCTTGCATGCTCCCTCAGTCACTCATGAGGGCATGTGCTGCTGCTCCTTCTGTTGTCCGGGCACCTTGCAAAAGTTTAAAAATAAAATCTCCCTACATTCTTTCTAGCAGTTTAGTCCCACACTAGGTGTAATTTTATTCATGCTTAGGCCCTGATTAGAACCTTCCTGATGCTCTTTTTTTTTCCAGCCTGGGAAGCATCTAGCAGCATCTGTCCAGATAGATGTATGGTGGGTGCACTGTCTCAACAGTGCAATAGTTAGTCATACACTGATTTCTTTCTTCTTGCAGGCCATCTATTCCTTTTTCTATATCTCCCTTGAAATATATGCCTTTTTGCAAATAGTTGACTAATGTTCGTGCTGTGATGCTCTGTAGTCTCTAGTTATTTGAGGAATAAGAGTTGTTTTGCCAATGTTGCATTTGTTCATTTACTTGTTGCTATCCAGCAATAGACTTTTTAGAGTCAGTATTGCATTGATCTTTTCCCACTATTTCTTCAATTAAGCACGATGTTGTGCCAATGGCACGTGTTTTGTATTACATAGCTATAGTTTTTCAGGGCGCTACAGCAATTCTTCAAGAATTTAACAACTTAATAGGTTAATTAAAGGTTAGGGTTTTATTAATTGAATTTTCAACAGTGAGTTGCATCAAATATGTGGGGAAATAACATGACTATTGAAAACCCCATACCTGACTTGCTTGGGTGTGCCCATCACTGGAAAAAAGAATGAAAGTTTTAGCAAAAAAGAAGTGCCACAACAAGCTTGTTTGAGCGCTCCCAAAGGGATAAATTAATGTCATGCCTTTCTAGGTAATGCTTCAGGTTTATGCAATTCTGTTCTTTGATTCAGTAACAGGAACAAATTCAGGAATGAGATTATAGATCCACAGGCGCACATACCCCCCAAGTAATACTATTTTGGAACAAAACCTGCTGGGTGCCTGTTTCTGTATGTTTACACATGATTTTTTTTTTTATTTTGAACCTCTCCATTTCCTCCTCTAAGGGAAGATCATAACGTCTGTCCTTGATATTATTATGGATTATGTAGTTTTTTTCTGGAATAAAGATGAATGTTTATTTCATAGGTAGTTGGTTCATCTAGGTGCATTTGTAACTCAGTTGTTTTTGTGTTAATGTGGATTTGAAAAACCATCTCTCTATTTTTAATTAAAGAAAAGCACAAGAGGAAGAGTGAATTTTTTTTTATTGGTAAGGCTTCACTTGAAAGGCACTAAATATCCATATATTGACTTTTTTCGCCTAGGGATACTAATCTGTTCTAATGCTGTAATATAGTTCTGTCACTTAACTTAGTGGTGGTCGGTTATTTTTAGGTACTATCATGTGGGTCTCTGGTAACATTTCATCGTGTAAGCAGCAAAATAGATCGTAAAATTATCAATCTGTCCATACAAAGTTCCCATGGCAAGTGCTCACATCTGGTACAGTTGGTAGCTCTAGAAATGTGTGCTTACTTTGCATCCTTTTGGTCTAATTAAAACCTGCTAGAACCTCAAAATGACCATCGTGTTATCATCATTGAATGTTGCATCTTTCCTTATATCTGCCAATAAGTTGTTTGCAATCATGTTCAGAGGGATATATATCTATATACACACATGTAAGACTTGTGGTTTTACATGGGTTGGTGTGAAATCTGAAGATGTCAACAGATTTCCTTGTCACATCCAGCTAGAGCTATGTGCCACTCTGTTCTGTTTTGGCAGCAGTTTCCACATCAGCATAGGTACTGATTTATCTCACCAAAAGATAACTTGCAGCAAGGAGACTTTACCTTTTGACCTGTGATAGTAATACAAGGTGTTATAAAAAAACCCACAAGGTGTAAAATTCACCAAGGTGCTCTGATAAGATATAAGCTATTTTTTCCAAGTAATGCGAGCACAAATAAAGTAAAAATACAGAAGGTATTGATCCCTTCGATAGGTAAATTGTTTTAAGTGATTTACACTTGAGACTTTAATCACTGTGTTTTACATGAGTTTGATCTGAGGTGTTACCACTTTGAACTAACAGCAGGCTGAAAATGTTAACAGAGCGTCAGGTCAAAGGGCTACTGTAAAATACACGATCTGTATTTAAAATTGCAAGTTTGCTGTCCAGCAGAAGGGCAGCTCTGCTTTTCTGTCTATGTGAAAGCCCTGTTGACTTGGGCTAGTGACTGCCCTGGGAATGGGCCAGGAGCGTGTGGGTCAGCAGCTACAGCAGTGGGGAGATTTTCCCTGTCCCAAGCATGACTCTGCTGGGCATCCACCTTCCTGTGTGTTCCTAACCTTTCTTGTGGCACTACTGTCTTGGCCCCCCGCTGTTTCTGTGATGCCTTCACTTTACCCACTGCCAGCTGAGAACACCTGCTGATGATCTGGTCAAGGATTTTTTCCCCAGTACCCCTGTGAGGGAAGGAAACTTTTGTTAGTATCAAGTATAGAGGCACAAGTTGGCAGGGTTGTAACCTGCTTGTTACAGGTATCTCAGGCAATGAATAAAAAATGCCTGAAGTCCTTACTTCTGAGATCTGAATGCGTACTCATACACAAGACCACCTTTCCTCTGTGCTGGACTGAAAACTCGCTGCTCTGATCTTGAGAGTAACACTTCCAAACTCCATTAAGACAGTACTGATAGGCAGCCTTTCCTAGCTTCCAACATCAGGTACATTGAGTGAAAGAAATCAACAGCAAGAAAACCCTTGAGAGTAACACCTGGCTCATCATGAACAAGCAATGTCATCTTGGTGTTGAGTTACATCCATTTGGACTTACATTTCCTTTTTCTGTTTTATGGTTTCTTATGAGAAATTATTATCCCTCCTATTTTGGACTGTTTGGCAGGTGAGTGTTTATAGATTCTGTGCAAGAATGATTTTCTGGTTGCTAAAGTCATTTGCTTTATTGTGCATGTAAGGCACCCTAATATGCCAGCAAAGGGGACTGTGGTAACATTTAGGCAAAGATTAATTTGTTAAACAACAATTTCATACTTCAAATGTAGAAATGTTAAGTGTATAACTTTGTCTTGATTTAACTCTTCAGGTACAACTAAGCCCTTCAGGTAGTTCACCTTGTTGCATCAGAAAAAGAAACCCAGTGCTAGTTGTCTTGCTTTCTTGAGAAAAAAAAAATACTTATGGGTGATATAGGAGTATTGAAAACCCAAAAGTGTCATACAGTGCTTGTATATTGGATGGTCTTGTATTCTAATGCCATGTGCCATAAGAACATTGTGTGCCAGTTTTATAGGAATGCCTGTGTAGAGTTTACCAGTGAGACATTTTCATAACACTTTAGCAAAACCATGGAAAAGAAATTGTGAAAGCCTTTTATTCTCTTCATAATGCCTCCCTTGGATTTTTCCTACTGTTGACTCCCCAGTTTAAATTAATGCTCAAACACTTTAAAAATATTAAGGGATGCAAAGTGTAAATAGTTTGATTTCTCGTCTCTTTTCACTAGCTCAGGTGTCCAACAGAATAACTCTTCTCTGAAGCTTGCAGCCTTTTTGGAATATTCTAGAGGCTGCCTTAAGCATCTCTGAGAACTGGGCTACTGCAAGGCTATTAGAGTACATAAACAGCTTTGTGGAGCCCAAGGGATGTGCATTTTTGTTTTATATTAGGAGAAAAATTTCTCTGTTCAAGCAGACATTTCAGGAAAAGTCTGCATGGACTACAACAGAAAACCAAATTGCACAAATTGTGTATACAGTATTTGAAGGCACACTTCTAATTAACCTCCACAGTTAATATGTTATTCTGTTAGCATAATTATTGGTGTTATTGAAGAGATAACAAAGTCCTTTGATTTTATAACAGCTGTAATAAACACTGTCCTTGTATTGAATTATTGCCCAGATGCATCTTCATACTGCTTTAATTTTTGAAGAACTGTGCTATAGGAAGAAAGAAAAAAGGTTAAGATACACTAAAATTTTCAAGTGTAAATTTAATTTTACCTTTTTTATTCTATAACTACAAAAAACTTTCTGGGTATTTCTTGTAGTATTTGTTCATATTTTGTGTAACTGAGGTTTTTCTGCAGAAACTTCAGTTTCTGGAAAAAATCAAACTGGAGAGTTAGCTTCTTTCTTGGTAGTGAAAGGGCAAAATGGGAAATGCTGGTGTTACTGACTATAAATAGATTGACGAAGGGTAAGTTGCTGCCTAGAGAAGCAAGTTAGCTATTCATTACCGTCGGTTGTCATTGTAAAGGCATATTTAGGATGCAAGTGTGAAAAAAGACAAAGTAGTTGTTAATGGTCTGTTTAGATGGTTACATAAATCTTTAGATGGTACTTCTGATGCTGCTTCCATCTTGGTAAGCCTCCCGTGCTAATGTGTGTAGGAACCTGCTGCTTTTTAAGTGATGGAGGTTCTGATGTAAATGTCAAACTCTTGCACACTTTCCCTATTTCAGTTCTCCCCCATACCTTTGTTCAGTCAAGGCCCTATTAAGCTCTTGCATTAAGCTAGAAAATTAATTGCTTTTTTTTGCTTAAAATTATTTTCACTCTTTTATCCTATTAGAAACAATGGATCGAAAGTACTTGTAGAAAATACTTAATTGTGATAAAAATTGTATGTGGTTGCCAGTTCACCATAGCGTTTTATTTTGAGGTGAACACAGAAAATCAGGCATGCATAAAACAAGTTTCCGTGTCGCTCATATTTTGAGAAGTTATGTGATACATTTCACAAGAGTATTTAGTTTTGCAGATGCCTGGAGTTACAGTAAAGTGTTATGGGACACATACAAAACTATCTGTTTTCTGCTGTATCCTTTCTCCCTGATCCTCCCTGTTAGCTTTTTAGGTCTCTAGCACTTGTGCAGTCAGACAAGCATCCCTGCTAGCAATTTTAGCCTCTCTGCAGAGATTTCCACCTATACCTGTTAACTCTCTTCTATCACCTCTTCTCTCTGCTTTTAAGCGCAGGATATATTGAACATGACACTAAGTGCAGAATCACTTTCAAAACTGAGGTATGTTGTCTGGTGAAGGGATCATGCTTAGAACTCCTGGTTCTAGAAGCTCAAGTCACTTCTACCCGAGGAAGATATTGGTTCCTGGTTTAAAAGCCTAAAAATTATTCTGCGTACTGACAAAGAGAAGGGGACAGAGAACCTCAATGTACCCATCTGTTACCTACAACTTGTGAGATATTACTAGTAGTGTCATACAACTGATACACTTTGAGAGATCAGAAATCCAGAACAATGAATGTCAGCCATTAAAAATTCATCTGCATTTTTTCCTGCTCAGATTTAGTCTAGAGAAATGAGAACAGACTAAGTTTAAAAGCCTCTTCTCTGTCCTCCAAACCAAATCACACCTAAGCTTCAAAAAATTGCTGAAGGGAAGAGATTTTGAATTGTCATTATGATACTAAATTGTTATATTCTCATGTTGGAATCCCCTATGCAATTAAAGTCATGAACAGTGGAAAGATAGGGTGTGATTCCATGTTGATGCAGGATCACCTGTTAGTACTTAAACCCAAAGTGGATATGTGTGTGTGATGATATTCCTGTTAAAGTAGCCAGAGCTAGACTGCTTTGATGCTGTTTAAATTGCTTTATGCTGACAGAGATAAGTTAATACTTAGCACGTGATAAGTTTGAGTGGCATAGATGATAGAGGACTGATTCTACAATTCTGAGACAAAAGTTCCTATTTGAAATGTGAATTCTTCCAGCAATGTTTTTACTTCTATTTATCAACTATAAGCACAGGCTCTTTACACTGACATGAGCAGTACTCTGAGAAGAGAACATGAATATTGTATTCTGGCATGTATCAGTTCTGGGGCTAATATATGTGCTGAAGAAAAAAGTAGTATAGAAAACTCAACAGCACAAACAATTATTTTCAAGGTGAAAGATCACGGCATTAATCTTTAAAAAGAGAAAACAAAAATATTGAGCATTCTTGTATTTATACAGACATAACTTACCTGGGGTTTTGTGTATAAACCCTGATATTAGTCACAATGTTATTCAGCAGCTGCAATTTGAAGAGTCTTAATAGTAACACGTGTGATCAAATGTGTGTAAAAGAATCCTGATGTTTATTGATTGTTCCAGTCACACCTCCATCTGCTATCCTGTTGTTATTTCTGTATTCTGCATGGCATCTTCTTCTGGAAGGCAGAGTTTGAGGAATGTGTGTGTTAATTCTTCAAAGAGAAGGAACCTAATCAAGATTCTTGACCAAAATTAAAATAATGGTAAATTACCTTCTGCTGCCCTACAATGTTGCATTAAGTAACACATAGGTAGAAGTTTAGATGGCGGTTTGGTAAAACTGATTTCTCTTGATTTGGAACTAGAAAAAGAAATGGTTTCATATATGAACCATTTTGAATTAAAAATGTTGTGGTTTAAAATGTTCTATTTATTGTTGATACGTTGTGGCTTAACCCCAGCCAGCAACTAAGCACCTCACAGCTGCTTGCTTGCGCACTTCAGCCCCCAGTGGGATGGAGGAGAGAATTGGAAGGGTAAAAGGGAGGAAAAAATGAGGGTGAGATAAAGACGGTTTAATAATTAAAATAATAATAAATAGTAATGAAAAGGAAAATAACAAAAACGGAGAGAAATAAAACCTTAGAAACACAATGGATGCAAATGAAAAACAGTTGCACTTCACCTGCTGATTGATGCCCAGCCAGTTCCCAAGCAGCAGCTGCTGCCCCCCTTGCCAGCTGCTCCCAGTTATATACTGAGCATGATGTCATGTGGTACGGAATGTCCCTTTGGCCAGTTGGGCTCAGCTGTCCTGGCTGTGTCCCTTCCCGGCTTCTCGGGCACCCCCGGTCGCCTTGCTGGTGGGGCACTATGAGAAGCTGTAAGTGTAAGTGCGACTAAACACACTAATATTTCAGTTATCAACATTATTCTCATCTTAAATCTAAAATACAGCACTATAGCAGCTACTAGGAAGAAAGTTAACTCTATCCCATCTGAAACCGGGACACTCTACAACTGGTATATATCTAAAATTGCAGATATGGTTTTGAGGGGACAAATGATAGCATAAATGAAACATCCATAAATATGGCCAACTACATATTCTGAGCATAATGCGGTGTACTCTTCAGATGTGTCTAAGATAAGAGGTACTAATATGTTTTTATATTACAAATGCTGTAAGGGAAGATGTTACTTAAGGCAATGTGAGCTCAGTATTGCATTAGAGCCTCTCAATGGGAAATCAGAATCACATCCTATTAGTGTGAAATATGATCGTCTGCTACTTTCTTTTAGCTGGTTAAACCTTCTCTTTAGCAGGATCTGTTGCACTGATGTAAACCTCACGTTTCCCTCTGGAATTCTTGAACATTATGTAGCATTAAGGTCTAATAGCATACACTGCTACTTTGCTCTTGCTGAGCACAAGACAATATTTTTATTATGTTAACATCTATTTGACTTGCAGAGACTTTTACAGTAAAAAGTTCCCTTAGTGCAAGTGAACAGAGATGATATTATCAATGTAACACACATTACTGGGTTCCTGTGATTTGACATAGGTCACACTTGCCTCTTGTGCAACTCTGCAGCTGTATCTGAGATGAATTTGGACCTTAATGAGGATGTGGAAGGAGGTTGCTAGCATTCACAAAAGGCATTTAGGACTCAGAAATGTTCAGTGTTATTCCAAGTTGCTAAAAACTAATGGGGGGAAAGTGTACAAAATGTAGCTTGGGTTATTTTTCCTAAATTTTTCTTCATTACCTACGACAGTTAACACACTAATCATAATTCATAAATTGCTGACTAAAGTTGAAGCTTCTAAAATGTCTACTGTAAACTCAGGCTGCTCCTGCAGAAGTTAATACTGCATAGATTATTCTTTAAAGAATCCTTTCCTAATAGCTTTCATTTTTATTTAGATAATGATGAAACCAGAAAAATCACACTTTCTCTACCAAACTCCTTTACTGTTTATGTAAACATTTTTTGCTCTGTATTCTGAATTAAAGCAAGCTGGCTATTCTAAGGTTTTTGTGCTTACCTGTGTCACCAGTGAAACTCACACAGAACGAGAAGTATGCTTCCATTGTTCAACAGAGCCACCGTGTTTGCTAGTTTTTTAAAAGCACATTGCAACATACTTCTTTAGGGTAAATGACTGTGCTGAGGTCTGATGAAACTGTGTGTCCATGGTGCTTGGTGCTTTGTGTTTTTAGCCAGCAACTTGAATGTTTTCTGCTAAATTAATTTAAGATCATTTTTTATTACCCTATTTTTCTGTGTTAAAAGTGTTCACCTGAATAGGTAGCTCAGCTCAGCTGATGTCTTGTATTCTATAAAGCTGTAGGTAAAGTAAGGGTGTATTTGAGCCTGTTAGAGGCAAGGTAATTTGTGTCTATATAATATACACTTCGGCTGAAATTCTTTTTGTGCAAAGATTGAATACTTCACTTTCATATTAGTAGCAGCTGATCAAGCCTTATGTTGACCCTTTGCACAAGGATGAACTTTGTCTAAGGAAAAAAGGCTAGTAAAATGTCACAGCAGTGTCGCGTATTCTGCCTGTGTTAACTTCACATGGAATGTAGGATCGGAATATTTTCAATATGTTCTCTGAGGAGGAGGAAAGGAAAAGGCGCTGAAAGAGCGAAATGAGATTATAAAATAGATACTGGTGCTAAAATGGGAATGCGACCCTTATTCTTTTTCCTAAAGATATTTGCTGCTTATGGTTTACACACAGGTTTAAAGTGCTCGTTTCTTTCAGGTGTTTGCATGATATTTGATAATTAAAGTGCAATAAAAGTAAAATGGGTGGTGGACATTGGAGAGTCTTGATAAACCCAGTGATCGTTCCCAGTAACATGAGACTGAGACATGCAGTCACTTAATCTGGACCTTACGACTATCTTCTGTGCACGATGCTTGCTATTGCCCTGAATGTCTGTAGTGGTTTTGGACTTGCAAATTGATTTATCTTTATTTGCCCTCTTTTCCCCACAGCTTCTATCTTGTCCCTACTATCCATATAAAGCACATCCATATTCAGAGAAATTAACACCAAAGTCAGTCTCTTGATTGTTTTCTGTGTAGTACTGTAATTTAGTTTGTTTTAATTGTATTGTTGGCATGAAAAGACCCATTCAACCAGGAATACCCAACTTGACATAAAAGTTACAAAAACTCATTAATCCTTTCAGTTATTTTTAAAGCAACCACCAGAAGAAACTGCAATTGATACCGAAGGGCACTTCACATTAAAAATATTCCAGTAAGTCTAACAATCCAGACATTTATCTATTATGCAGTTATTGCTGATGAAACTTAGGACAGAAGTCCATACATAAATTTACATGAGCAGCTTGCAGTGCTCCTTTGGTATTGATAGGATGTTCAAGATGCACAGATTATTAGATACCAACTGAATGTAACAAACACGGAGATAGCAGTGCTCATTAATATACTTCTAATATATAATACTATTGAATAAACTTCTGCAGATCAATACTATTACTGTTCAGTAGAGACATCTTTGAAACAAGTAATTAAGCAATGTCACTTGCATAAATAAAGATGTGAACAGATAGAAGATTAGGCAAGGGAAAGGTGCTGTCAGGTGGTACTGGGCTGCAGCAGCATGAAAATTCTGCTTTCTCTTAACAAATCTAAGCGAAGAGCATCCTATAACTTACTGGTCTTTTCTTCTTCAACTTGCCTCCTTTCCTCAAATGTGCAATAAAAAAACAAGTTTTCACAGCTATGGCCAAGTGCAATAGGAGCTTACAAGGATGGTGGAGAGACCAAATTAAAAAAAAAATATTAATCAAGTGGACCTGATCTTGCACTTTGTTTCATGCTGCACTTGTGCTAAGGTCCATCGCAGTTATGTGTTGCAGGTGCAGATCCTAGGCTTATCCATTATTGTTGTTCTGGTTTTGGCTAGCCTAGAGCTAATTTTCCTTCCTAGCAGTGAGTACAGTGCTGTGTGTTGAATTTAGGACGAGAATGATGTTGATAACACACTGATGTGTTCAGTTGTTGCCAAGCAGTCAAGAACTTCTCAGCCTCTCATACTGCCCTGCAGTGATGAGGCTGGGGATGCCCAAGCAGCTGGGAGGGGGCACAGCCAGGGCAGCTGACCCCAACTGGCCAAAGGGATATTCTGTACCATGTAACATCATGGTCTGTATATAATGGGGCTTGGCCCTGAGGTGGTGTGGCTCAGGAACTAGCTGAGCATCAGCAATTGTGCTGTGTATCATTTTTTTGGTATATTCTTTTATTGTTGTTATTGTTCTCTTCTGTTCTATTAAACTGTCTTTATCTCAACCCAAGAGTTTTACTTTTTTTTTTTATTATTCCCTCCCCCATCCCACTGATGATGGGGAGTGAACAAGTAGCTGTGTGGTTGTTTCAGCTGCCTGTTGTGTGAAACGATGACAATCCATGCATACAGGCAGCAACATCAAAACTCACTCATAAATTTTGGGTAGAAACAGTGTAAGCTTCTATCACTCATGCTTAAAAGTGATTATTTACCAGTAGGAATTCCAAGGGTGGCATGACTGTTTTTCCAAGCCTTTGGGGGAAGAGCAGTTAGTAACTGAACACTGGATTGGTATAAAATAAAATTCCATCAACTCAAGACTAGTTTCTCTAGTTAATGGCTGTATTAATTTTTTCAAAATGTTTGTGTTCACAACTGTGTAACCTATGCCTTCCTCTCTTCTAGATAAGTTTCAGAAAATTATTAATTAAACAGGCTGGGATCATGAGTTGTTAAGCTTCAAGAATTGTGGAAGTATTAGCATTTTTCCTTGTACAAATATAGATTAGATTTTGAATGCAGTTGTCTCTGGAATAATTAGGCTTTTGCTATCAAAACTTCAGTGTGGGAATGTCCAATAACTGAGGGCTAGGTTTCTCCAAAGTATCTTAAAGGTAAAGATGGAAATTCTAGATAGGTTTTTTGCTTTTTCTATTTTATCTGTGGTTATGAGATGAAAAGAATTAGTACCTCTTATTGTATGCATTTGGGCACTTGAATGGATTTTTTGGTGCTGGTGTGTGAGCTACATTCAGTTTTTACTTGATATTGTTGGATAAAATATAGAAAATTAATTTTCCTTATGTCAAATAGTAACATCTTGGTTATACAGCTGGTTCACTGCTAGGAAAGGTGTGGGTCTTTTACCTCAGGGTAGCTATCATGAGTCAAAGCTCAGACAGGATATGGCATGTTACTTGCACTGCATCATAAATAGATAAGGTCATCTACAGGTGTGGAGCAGAGCGAAGACAAGGTCTGTAACAAGTTTCATTGGCCAGAGGGCAGTGAGACCTGTACAATGAAGACAATACACCAAAACGCAAGCAGCAGGAGGAGGAGAAACAAAGCAAGGGAGATAGGTACTAATATGCTTCTGAGGGTCAGATAACAGTGAGAATAATGAAAGTGATTAATTCATTAATTAGCTGCATGTGTGGAGAAATCAGTAAGCAATCCACCTCTTTCAGAAGATATATATTAAGATATGGGGCATCAGAGTAAGGGAGAACAACATGAACAATTCCCTTTAAGAAAGTCTTCTAAGATTCCTGTCAATAGAGTAGAGCTTGAAAGTAGGACCTGAACACATTCAAAAAGCGGAATCTTACCACCTGGCATATGATAGGAATTAAAGGTATCTTCTAGAAAAATATCTTCCTGGACTTCAAATTGATTACAAGAGTGTAGGGAACTGCAGATAGTGATTTATGATTTTGATGTCCCTGCAGCTGACAGTTGCATAAAAGATGATGCTAATTATTTTTATTAAAGCTTCTTCTGGTAGTTCAATTTGGAGATGTCCAGCTGAGACTATATGCTTTGAATGTATTATCTTTTTGGTCTTGGTATCTGCAAGTAAATAAAACAGAGTGAAGGAACAGTGTGACAATATTGCACTATATGGCAGCATCAGACTCTTTTAAACTCTGAACCCTTTCAGCTCTCATGTCCTTGCTGTGTATTACTGTCCCAGATCTCACATTATCTTGAGAGAAAGCCAACCATACGTTAACCTCAGCAGCAGCCTTTACAAATTCTTCTTTTCCTATTTGGCAGAAGTTTTCAAACAAAGCTCACAGCGTCAACTAATTCTCCTTTTCAGAATGTCACATTTAAAAAGTATGTTATGTTTGCTTGTTTCTTAATTTCCACACATTTGCAAATGGTGTTACTTGTTGTTGACTCTTGTCACTAAAGGGAAAAAAAATTAAGAAGAAAAAGGATTGGATGTTTCATTAGAATGGGCTTTTGCAGCCCTAAGTACGGAAGCTGACCTGGGGCCAGTTCAAGGCTTAGACCATATAGGCCCCAAGCTCTAGGAACACTAAATCTTAAAGTTTTGGCTTTTCTTTGAAATAAATAAATCCCTTCTTGTTATTCCTGTTTGAAACCTCTATAAATATCACTTAACCATGTGGTGGCAAAATCTCTTCTGGGTTTTTAAGGCAACATGACAGCAAAAGAGATGCTGAGGGGTCTGAATTGCTTAATGTATCTGCGATTGCAGGCCACCCAGCCCTTGGCATTGCTTGACATAGCTGATGTATCATATGCTGAGCTGAACTCTTATAGCTGTGAGAAACTGGATGTGTATCAGTCTCTGCTCCAGTTAAATCAGCTGCTCCAAGAACTATGTGCGAGGAAGGTATGATGTACTTACTAGTTCACTTTGCTTTAATCCTGGCTTGGTTTGGTTTCTGACACGACGTACAAACCATGGCACAGACAGGAATTGCACCCTGTGAAAAGTAAACAGCAGCACAGTCCTGTTGTCTTACAAAGTCTTATTCAGCCAGGTTATCCTCCATGAAAAAGGGCATGTTCACTTGGAAAGGGGATGAGCAAGGCAGCATTCTAACAGTTGTCTTTTTTTCTGGTGTTAAAGATGGGGTTTAGTACCTTTTCATGGCAGTGTGTCTACAGCAATGTATGTATGTGACATGATTGAATAGAAGTTGCTTTACTTTCAAGCCTGTTCTCTCCAAGGCGTTGTGGAGATTCATATATAGCTCTTCCATTTTAACCTGTGTTACTTACTGCCTGCTCAAAACATGTGAATGATTGGATTTGCTGGTCTCAATGATGCTTGTTTCTTCCCTAGCCTAAAAATAGACTACTGACCAAAAGGCACACACTCAATTCTGCCAGACCTTCAGGGAAGCTTCTGTGATGTTTAATAGTAGAAAATGAAAATGCTTGACCTAACTTGGATGGGCATACACTATGGGGATTAGAGACAAATCAGTATCTGAAGAAACTTATTCATTCTTCCTGTCAGAGGCAATGATTCTTAGACCAAAAGTGCCTTTCTCTGACAACAGAGAAATTCTCAACAACTGGGTTAGATTAGACATCTTGCTTTTGAATGGCTAAAGTTAAATGAGCTGTCTCTCGCCCTAGGTGCCCAACTTATTGCAGCTCTGGGTAGGCGCTGTCTTTAAAACGCCAGCTTTGGAAATGAAGACTCAAGCTTTTTTCTCTGTAGTTAATATTAAACACAGATCATCCTAAATTAGCCTTCTGAACCTGCTCCCATGGAGTGCTTCAGACCTACTTCGAACTTTTTGTTCCTACAGCATGTTGTCATTTCTCCTCTCACAGGACATACATAATGTACGTTTTTGTCCTATATTATACTGGCTTTAGAAGGAAACAGAATTGTAAAACACAGTTGGATTTCTTCTTTCACAAACCATTTTCTGTGTTGCATATCTTCCTTAACTGGTAAGTGTTTAACCAGGATGGCTGCTTTATTGGGACATCTCCCAGGAAACCAATTTAGCCTAATGATAGTGAATGACAATGACTGCTGTTTAATTGGGACATTATTAGCCAAAATTCAGCTTATATTAAAAGTAGTTGGCCAGTGTGGTGAGGTTAAGTAGTGTTTAACCAGGTGTTAAATAGACCTACAGGCCTAAGCTCTCCTCTCTGAAGAGGAAGTAGCTGGATTTATTTAATATATTAAAAATTTTGAAGTGGATATTATTTCTACTTGTTATGCTGTTAATGTAGGGCAGCATAATGCATGTGTTCATTTTTTTAAAAAAGCAGATTTTAAGTGGGCCAGCTGTACATCTACAGGAGAACTTGCAGCCTGAAAATGGCTTGCACTGCACAGTGGCTTTGAGTGCTCGTCGCTTTTTGACACTGGCTCTTGGCATTGTGTTAGGGAGGGCAAATTTTCCTTTGCAGCCGAGGAAAGATGCAGCTGAGAACTGGTAGCAAGCAGTATTATTCTAGCACGGCTGAATAAAGTTCGAGGCTACTTCCGTACCTGAAGGAGGAATACACATATTAAAAGAAAGCATTACAGACTGCAGCTGGATGATTCAGCTGGTGGCACTGTCTTACATAGGTGTCTGGGATGTTGCCAGTAGCAGGACAGAAACAAGGCACAGCCCCTGAGATGGGACAAATGTAGTTTGGGATTTAGTAGTTATTAACAAGTGTGGAAGATCTAGATGAAGTGTGCTGCTTTCTGATTGAATATATTCCATGTTAGTTTAAAATAGATAGGATTCCTCTATCTATCTATCTGCAGTGGCTTTATCACCTAGAAGACTGGGCCTATGCTTGGAGATCCTTCATGCCTTTAAGAGAATAGTGTCATTAGTGGAGCATTTGTTTCAGCCCTTCCTCTTCTGCTGGTGCCTGGTATGTGAGGACCCTTTCTCAGTGCTATATTGCTGTTGTTTAGGTGTGAAGTCCACTTGCAACCCTGGAGTCAGTTCTCTTGGGAAAGGGTGCCTGCTCCCCTTCTGGCCCTCCCTGCTACAGGAGGGCTTCACAGGGCAAGACACAGCCCTCCATGTTGGAAAAACATGTTGGGGAGCAGCTCACCACGGCAGTCACCCAACAAGTGTGTTGGTGATGCACTATTACTGGTGTGAGGTGTCCCATGTGTCTGGGTGTTCTGCAGAGCCCTTTGAAGAAGGCATCTGTTTGTTATTATCCACAGCTGCTGAAGACTGGACTGTAATGCAGCAGGTCTTCTCCAGTCCTACATTTCTATGAAAACTCAGCCAAGCTATATAGTAGATAAGAAAATGCTATATGGTAGCTAAGATCACATGATCTGAACTCACCTCGTTTCCCCTCTGGAGAAACTTTGGTGCAGCTTTTCCCAGTCAGCAAGTCATGTACTTTTGCAGGAAACAGCAAGTCTGTTATTTCTGATGCTTTCAGAAACTGAATCTTGGAGGCAAGCTGTTTACAATTAACTTCATGCATACAGTTTTAAAAATATATTATAAGGTATAATTAAAAGCAAAAGATATTCCAATATCTAGTTTTGTTGTTCAAGAAAAAAATCCTATTTTACATCTTATTTTCAAGGTCTGTCTCCCTAGAAACTGTGAAAAGGTGGTGTAAAACTTTTTGATACCAAAAATGTGAACTTAAAATTTCAAGCTAAAAATATTTTTCTGCTATTTGTTTAAAATCAAAGCACAGCACCTACATAAAGCTAACTTACAAAGTTCAGAAGGTACAAAAGCTAAATCTGTATGAACTTTCACACCAACTAATGACTTAATTTTAATAAAAAGCCAGGTGAAGCCCCACTTTTAGTTATTCTAGACAGCAACCCTTGTTGCAGTGCCCCTACAAGGGATTTTAGTTAATACAGGCTTGAGTTTGCAAACTGTGGTGCTTTCTGATTTGTACTGTTTTCTAATGACAAGCCTAATTTGATCCTCTTTTGCTCCATCACACTTGTATGTCAGAACAGTTGTTTTCTGTTTAATTGATGGATACAATTAATAAAGATGCTTTTTTTGTTATTTACTTTCTGGAATAATGGCATTACCACTGGACTAAAATAATACTCGAAGTGTAAGTGGATAAGGATCTGGTCATAAAGTACTTGTTACAACACAAGATGGTATCTGAGTAAGGAGGGCATAAACATAAAGCTCTATCCATGGCAGTTAGGTAAAGAGTGCTTAAATGTAAAAGCAAGTCTCAAGATCACTTCATTATTTTTGTATAGGGCCTTAGTATTTGAATTGTATGTGTATACAAAAAAGGCTATCCAAGTCCTAAAGTTCTGATTGTGCCTCTCTACTGTTGCGATTCTTCCATTTTTGTGAATGAATTAAAGATTTATCATAGTAGCAGCAGACTGAAAGATTTAGTTATTCAGGGCCTTTCCCTGAGCAGTAGGAGAGATCAGTATTGCTTATGTGGATACGTCCCAGTGCAAAGGTGGATGAAAATATCATAAAGGAAGAACTAGATGAACTCGAGGACTGCAGTAATGGTGATGAAATTGTAATTCAGTTGTATAAAATGCAAATCCATGTCTTTTGAAAGTAACAATAGGGATTTCTGCTCTAAGTGTGAGGCTCATCAGCTGGAAGTGGCTGAGGGAGGGGAGGACTTTGTGTACTCTTTCATGGAATGACTATCAGGTGCTAATGAGACAAAGCAATGAGAGAGATAAATGTGATCCTTCAGGATGCATCAAAAGAAGGTGGTGGTTTTTTTCCCAACTGAGAAAGGGTAATATCAATGCTATTGTGCAAAGTACTGTAGTGACACTCCTCAGAAAAGCAAACTGCAATCCTGGTTACCCAAAATTGTTTCAGAAGATGAGTTCAAATAGGAACAGATAAAGAAAAGGTCTAGTAATGTGAAGGGGGGGAGGGCTTGTCATAGAAAAGAGACTAAAAATGTGCAACTGTTATTAGACTTCTGATGCACTTGTAGAAAGTGATTGCCTTTTCAGCTTTTGTTTTGCTCTGCTGGGAAGAAAAAGAGCTATTTAAATTCAGAACAAATGGGTGTTCCAGTAAAGGCTAGATGCTTGTCTGAAAAATAACTTAAGAGGTTCTCCAGCAGCTTTCCAGTAAGTGTAAAGGGGGTCTACAGATGCTAATTGGTTTTAAAAATAGAGCTGGATCAGTTTGAGTGTAATAAGGTGAGGTGGCTGTGGTCATGAAGCCAAAGTGATACGAGAGCCATGGGATGCTTCAGCAGGAATGGGTATTTGGCAAGTCTCAATATTGTCAAGGGTGATAACTCCACAGAGGAAGGGACCTGACTGTCCGTACACCCTGTCCTCCCCGAGCTGGGCCTCTCAGCACAGCAGAGGTATCCTCAGAGCCATCAATCACTGAAAAAGCAGTCCCATTCCTGCCTTCTGGCTCTTTCCCTTGCGCTGGTGTAGATGCTTGTGTAGTCCCACAATGAGCTCCATTTAAGGTGCTAAACTGGAAGACAGTTAAGCCTGTAAAAAAGTGTGGTTGGGGGAGAATATTTTCTGAATGAATGATTCACATCCATGAATCCTCTCATAATGGAGAAAAGTGTTGTTGATG
This sequence comes from Psophia crepitans, assembly GCA_013399095.1. Lineage (NCBI taxonomy): Eukaryota > Metazoa > Chordata > Aves > Gruiformes > Psophiidae > Psophia > Psophia crepitans. Next base: position 190,891 of record VWZZ01001335.1, on the reverse strand, counting down.
CAGACAGTGCATTTTAAAATATGTAGTGAAGAGGGAGACAGGCCTGAGCCATTAGGCCATCTTACTTCAGCATTTTCAGTTTAAAAGATGTTCTTAATTCCACTTGTACAAGCTTCCCAGGAAAATAACAATCTGAAGTACCTCTACCTCTTCCCATCACACATTTTTCTTATAATAGTAGCAACTGAAGCTTAAAATTCAAGAATAGAGCTCAAAGCTGTTAATGCTGGTGCAGGAGAAGGGACATGGTTTAACATATGTTTCTGCCATTAGTGTTTCTTGTTGGCTACTACACAGGGACTAGGTGGCCACGGTGAACCTCGCTCTGCAGCATTCTGTGCAAAGATTAATTTTTAACCAATTCTGAATCTTTTTAAAATATTGTAGAGTGATATTTTCAATACCTTAGACAACCTAAATTTAACGTAATAGTTATCTGCAACTGTTATCACACAAGTGATGTATTAGATTTTATGGATACTGATACACAACTTTTACTGGTTGTAGCAGAAGTGCCAGTAATGTAACTTGTAAGAACAGCAATAAAAAAATCTTTCAAAACATCCTCATATATTGGGAAATGTGTGCCAGGTTCTGAGCAAGAGAGAAGAAATGCAACTGTAAAGCTGACCGCAAAAGGTACTGAATTCCTCCTGAGAGGCAACCATTTAGCAATTCTCTTGAGAATATGGGAGTTAAGTTAGAGACAAAGAGAGAAATAGACATGTAATTTGGTGGTCAATAACGCTGTATTTATTCATAATTACAGGAAGATCTAGAAATGGGCTAAATAAGAAAACACATGAACAAGCAGGGTAAATGGAAGGAACTAATCCAGTAACTATTTATTGAGCTATGAGCGTGACAGATTAAGGGCTTGGAAAAACTCAAATTAGTTTGACTTCAGGGTAGTGTTAGACAATGTTTCAGGTTTAACTTAAACTATTCTCAAATACTTTTTTTATCTCACTGATCTCTTAAAAGTCCTTTTTATCCCAAGTATGTTTAGGTGCAAAATAAATATGTATATTCTATTTATATAGTGTTATATATATATGAATAAAGTTTAATTTGGAACATATATGTGTATATGTATAAATTACCTAATCACAAGAGGACTGCATACTTACAGGCATGGTTGTATATGCTGGTGTTTGATTCAGACCAGAGGGTGTTTGAAACAGTCTTCTTAGAGCTGTTCCCCTGCCCAAGACTGCCCTTGCTCAGGTAACACACACACACTACTGTGTTGCCATACCTCCGTATATTTGGTGCTGTGGGACCCATAGTAATGTGCTTTTAGCTAGCACAGGGAACCTTCTCCCCAGCTTTCAGGTACCTTCTAACAAGGCCTCCTACTGCAGACCCCAGCCATGAATAATGAATGGTGTTGAGGACCATGCATGTGGATCTACAGACAGCTCCTGCTTGAGGAGGCGGCTGTTGCCACTGCAGGCAGCGCTATGGCAAAGGGCCTCGTTTCCCGTGCTCTCCGCTCCATTCCTTGGACAACAGTGACTCAGGAGGGGGAGACAGTGGAGGCTTGCAGTATTGAAGTACACCCTTGTATTGCTTCAACTTGAGCCCTTTAAGAGAAAAGTTATGAACTGAGACCAACCACTAGATGGAGACATGTACATGTAGACTGTACAGGTATGGCATAGTATTGTATAATTTTTCTAAGCTGTTCTAGTAAGACTGATATATAATGTCTGGGTTATAGCAAAGAGCAAGGAAAAAATAAATCTGTAATATAAACTGTGTGCTTAAATGCACTTTTTCTTTCCTATTGAATGATAAAGTTTGGTAACTTACAGCAATGTGTATTGTGCAGTACAGGAATTGGCGCAGTGGTAAGTACTTTATTAAGTCAAATATAATGAAAAGCCTAAGGCAGCTAACTAAAGCAGTGTCATTTTGGTAAATGTTCTTATTTCCTTTTAGTAACAAGTGCTGGATGTGAGGGTGTTATTCAGGGGTGGGAACATGGTCAGCTTTATTTACTACACAATTAACAGTGTGGCATACCATTGTAACATAATACTTTATAGGCTTTGTAAACAAAATGATTACAGGAACACTTCAGGTAGCACCCAAAAGTTAGGACATACAGGAATTAAGGATTGCATATTAAGAATAAGGAACAAGTTGGAGACTTGTTTGTTGTAGTGCTATGGTGTGGTCTCTAACCGCAGTGTCACCATTAATCTGTGGTGCCTCTGCCTTATTCAGTGTGCTGCGGGGAAATGCTCACGGTGAGCAGTTTTCGATATTTTCTCACCCTAATTGTACACAGTGTGGCCCCAGCCACTTCAGTGAGCAACAGACATGTGAAAGCTTCAGAAATCTTTTTGCCTTTTACATCTTCTGTGAAACGAATGGATGGCGCTATCCCCACGTTATAGATAGAAAGCAGAAACACAAGAAGTGTGAACACAGGTACCCAATATGCCCTTATTTTTTGGACACGGACCAGCACACTCAGAACCATAGAGATACTTTTTATCTATGACTGCATTCGCATACTTCATTTGCAAGCCATCCCTCCAATACCCTGGCTCCTTCATACCAAGCACTAAACTGGAACAGGCAGAAGTTCCGTGAAATGCATCGTCTTTCATTGTGTGAACCCTGACTTGTCCTACCTATTGGTCAAGTTAACTTCCTATTTTTCTCCTTGCCCTTCACAGCCTCTGTTTTGTGAAAACTATGCCACCTTTCAAAGGATTTTATTGCAAGCTGATTAACTCAGTATAGCAGTCATCTTTTCCTAGAAGACAAGTCACTATTGAAATGAGAGTTACATCTGCTTGTCAACTACCTCGTATGTCCTGGCTTAGCTCTCTAAAATGCAAATATGGGCAGTTCTACAGGGAGGCAAACGGGAGGATATATCTGCCTGCCCTAAAGGAGACATTAGGGGTGAGCAAAAGAAATTTCTCATCTACTAGCAATAAGTATTACCTGAAAAAAAAAAAAGGAAATTGCTGAGGGAGAGTAATTTTGGCTGAATATATTGATTACGGATCTTGGAAAGAAATAGTGGAAAGAGGCAAAAATAAATAAATCCTGAATTACCTTTGAAAAGAGTAAACTGGCTGCTTTAAGGCTTTGAGTCAAAGTGAGGAATTGAAAGTGAGCTACTGAATCTAACATGGGCTTCGTGTCTCATCTTATAAAAATAAAGGAGATAGAATTACGAAGTGCAGATTCTGATGATAGGCGTGTTTCATCTCCTTCAAAAGAGTATGCAAGAGTTGCGTAATGCAATCATCAGGTTTAGAAAACTCCCTGAGACACGCTACCTCTTTCTTTTGTTTTCTGAGTGCTCTAAGTTTGTGGTGAAAGAGTAAGACTGATACTGCTATGAGTCTTTCTCATTAGAGATTGCTCAAATGTTCTCTTGTAGGAATGGTGCCAAACTGGAGGTGTTTCTGGTGAAAGGAGGTGTAAAGTTCTGATGAGTAGCTTTTGTGTGTGCCTGCCTGGCTTTCTCTTTGTGAGGATTTTACATCACGAAGGTTCTTCTAACACAGTTTTTCTTCCTGTCAGTGTGACAAATGTATTCTAATAGTTCTTGATTTCTGTTTTGTATAACTATCATTCTCCACTTATTTGAGGGAGGAATGTCTCTCTTGAAGAGATAATACCTTTTTGAAGGAGGTGTTTCTTATCATGATTTCAGTTAATTGACTTTTCTCATATTGCTTGCAGTTCAGCTGATTGCAGTATTTTGCAATTACAAACTGCTTTATATTACTTTTCCATATAGTATATTGAAAAATGCTTTATTATCACTTATACAAAACAGATTATGAATTCAAAGGCAGGTGCACAGTTTATACAAAGCAATTATGTCCTTTCTTTGAAATGGAGTACCTGAACATGGCCAAATGAATGAGGTTGGCAGAGTTTGGGGCAGGCTGAGTTTGAAGGAGTTCATAGTGTTTTGGAGTGAAGTTCAAAGTTCAAGACAATCAGAAGCTTATTATGTGGTTAATTATGGAAATAATGAAATATTATATAAAGCTCTGATTTTTAGCAACTGCAATAAAAAGGTATATTTTCCTATGCTATGTAGACTTTACATCTGTCAGTCTCAACCCACTTACAAAGGAGATTAAGTTAAAGTAGACTGCTCTCCAGCTGCACAAAAAGCCTGCGTGCACTCAGCAGGAGCTGCTAGCATGAATCTCTACCTTCTAGGAAATGGCTTAACTATTGCCCCAAAGTGAGGGCATTTTTCAAGGAAAACCAAGTGTATATATAGTAAAGTCAATAGTGCTGGCAAATAGATTTGCTCATGATGCTTACTGTTGTCCAGGTGTGGGGCCTCTTGCAAAATGGGGTAATAAGGTCAATAAACTATCTAATGGCATAAATATGTAGTAGAAAAAAACCAAACAAACAAACAAAAAAACCAAAACAGCAAACAACCCTGCAGTCTACTGGTAACGAAAAAAAAAAATAAAGAGATCCTGAGTTTTGCCTTGCCAGTGTCATAAATGTGGCTTCTGGTTTTGCACCTCCATTTCTTTCTTCAATGTCAAGAATAAAAACCTAGGGAATGACTTTCCCATCGGACAATGTGATAAGGTACTGCCATCTGCAGGTGACGCACCTCTTGGACATGGACCATGCACAAAAGTAACTTTGGATACTGCTGCTCTGTGTAACCCCAGCATTTCAGGCTTTCTTTTGAACTCTCGGAAAGTGTGCTTGTTAAAGAGAGTCCGTAGGGAATGCATGTAGCTGTAGGGTATGTAGCAAAATTCCTGTTCTGTTTGCAAGGTGTCTGGGTACAGGTATTTTGGAAGGTACTGAGAATTTAAGCTCATGTCTGAAAAATATTGATGCATGTGAAAAATCTTTGTGCCCTGAAAAGTCTCTCTGAAGTCCAAAGGGCTGGTCATGAGCAGAAAAGCTAATCATGTATTCAGTGTCTGTTCATTGAGGTCTGAGGTTGTTACGGACTTGTCTGATATGCCACCTTTTTTTCCCCCCTCATCTTAGGATCCTATGACAAGAAAACAGAATTCTGACGCCTTTTTTTACTTTTAAGCTTTGAATGTGACCAGTGTGTTTTAATAATAGCTTGAAGTTAACCATCATATTGAATGCTTCTATGATTTTTCTCAATTCATTGGATGAACAAAAAATCAGAATGCTAGAAGAGCAATACTGCTTAAGTTAGCATTAGTCTAAAGATTTTTTTAAACCATTTTAATATTACCTTTTCTGTTTTTTCAAATGTTCTCAGTTTTAAGGTACTTGTTTGCTCAAAGGATTTGAGGGAAGATTTGAAGCCATTAACTCTATATCGGACTTTGTTTCAGGCTTAATTGATTGTTAAGGGATATTACAGAATAGTCATGCTCTAGGAAGTAATGTGCTAGAAATAATCCTCTCTGAAGAATTCTATGGTTTGATGTACACTGCTGAAGCAGGAAATGATGACCTTTTAAACAGATAAAAAGCCTGAAAAATAAGTTTAACTTGTATAGATTTATTCTGGAAGCAGGATCAAGTATCAGCACAAACTGCTTTTGGACTTGTATCTCAAGTGCAGAACAACTTCCTGATTAGCTATTGTTGATATTCTTACAATAAATCAGAAAAGGAGGTCTGAACGTGATCTGGGTAGCAAGGGGGTGTGAGAGATGTAGAATCATAGAATATCCTGAGTTGGAAGGGACCCATAAGGGTCATCGAGTCCAGCTCCAGAGCAGATGACTGAGAGCGTTGTGCAGACGCTTGATGGTATTGGTGTCCCAGTTCAAGAAAGCATTTAAATTCTTAGCATCAAGTAGGTCCCTAGGTCTGACTCTAGCAAAATACTTTTCTCAGTTGTGGCATGCATGGAAACTACTTTTCACTGTATATGTAAAGCTACTGGAGTAGTATGCAGGTAATGATAAACATATGGCAATTAATGTGTTACTGAAGTATGCAATCATGCCTTCTGTGAACACTGCATTTCACAGAAATGTCACTGTTAAAATAATTTAAAAATAAGGTATCACTCTCATGATAAAGGCTATTTTAGTGAAATTGTACAGTTGAGAGGAGGGATGAAAGGAGCATTTTTCTTTTCAGTTGTTTAAAAATGTTGTATATTTGTTGGGAACTGATCAGGGACTGTGAATATGTTGGAGAAAGCAGCAGCAAAATTAGAATGCCAGTCACAGAGCTGATACTCTGTCTATTCAGTCTTCCCTATAGTTCTTTGCTTGGTTTTCTCCCCTAACTACACTTGTATCTGTGGAAGCTTTTTTCCTTCTCTTTTAAAATGCTCATCTTTTTTCCCATTTTCCACCATACTTCACCATCTCTTTTTCTCTCTTTTTCTTTCTCTGTTTTTCTTCATTATTATGGTTAGTCTTTCCCTGTCCTTTCATTCTGAATAGCCCAGGACTTCTTGGAAAGGTTAATTTGATATCAGGAGTTTTCTTGAACAGAAATGCTGTTGTCTTTTGCCTTCTAGATTTTTATATTGTTTCATCACCGGCTACTTGAATCCTAGACCTTGATAGACACAGGGCTGTGGGGAGAAGCTCATTGTTTGTGATTTCAGTATTCTTCATGTCCACTGGAAATGCAGAATCATTTTAGGGTAACTCTAGTTTACATTCAGCTAATGACTTTAATCTTCTGGATGTTTATGTGGGTTTTTTTTCAGATCTATTAAATGAACTTGAATTAGTTGCTAAGGCAAGTCCATAGTGTTCAGTTCAGTGTTCCACATCAGAGTTTGGAACTGCCAAAATCTTGAACTCTGCTGAAGCACGCTCATCCCAAGGCAGTGAGAGGCACATGGCTACTGAGGTGCACCACAGCTGACCCAAGGGAAGGGGAGGTGGGAAAGGGTGAAGCCCTATTAGAGGTGCAGGAGATAGGGGCAGAGCTGTGAGTGGTGGAAGGAGAGACCAGAAGAAGAAGAAAGATTACCTGATATTTTGGCAAGTAGGGAGACCGTTTGGAGAGGTGGAAAAAGAAGCTGAATAAATGAAGACTTGAGATGGGCAACAAGGAAGAGGTAGGCATGTCTGAGGGAGGAGGAGATATCTCCTGGGAGGAGGTCCCAATAAAATGGATTACTGAATGCTGATCCAACATGTTATTACATGCTCTTAACTTCAAACATATGAAGTCAGTGCACTTAGAGTAAGTGCATTTAAAATACTCTATTGATAATCAGAGACAGAGTGTGCAACTCCCATGTTTACCTTAACCCTACGTACATTTAACTCTTCAGTGGGACTTCTGTGACCTATATCTTTTTAAAAGGTTGCAGAATCATGCGTGCTGAAGCTAGTGGAAAGAGTCCTTACTTCCATAGCTTTTACATCAGACCTGTAATATATGCAGAGGCCCAGATGAAAAAGGATAGCTTTTGAATATCTTCAGCAAGAGAAGCACATTATGCAGCTTTAATCCTGGAGTGTCATAAAACTTCAAGAACCCACTTTTTGCCTTTTTTGTAAATTAGAACTATTTTTATTGCACCTATAGGTTTTAAAAAATGCAATTATTCTTTCCATTCTTAAAGGAAGAGGTTAGCACTCTCTGAAGTTAACAAGATCAGTATGCTAATTATTCCTTCTGCTATTTCCATTTAAGTCTACATCATCTTATTGCTACTGCTACTGTTGCCTCCAGGGTCATTTTCAGGAACTTACTCTGATTCAGGCTACAGGTGTTTTACTGAAATGCATATGAAATGGGCCAGCTCAGACAATAAGTGCCATGCCAGGATGATGCAATTAGGTCTGGTTAAGTTTGCTCCCCAAACTTATGATACTTCCTAAATGATGTTTCCAGATCCTTACTCCCTATCAAATACGATAGGAAAGTTTCTGATACAGAAATTAGAGCTAAATACCCAAACCCGGGAACTTTCAAGTATTTACATCCTTTAGGCTTACTTGCAAGATTCCACCCTTCGTTGATGTGATGAGCAGCTGTGAACTTAGAGCTGGGAGTTGGGAATTGTCAGTAGCATTCAGGCAATTCAGTAAGCCCAGCACAGACAAACTGGGAGGCTTGCAGCTGCACTCTTGCATCAGTATGCAGCTGCAGAAATCAGTAGGTTGATTCCAGAGATGATGAGCATGGTACACTTTTCCATTTTCATCATGGAAGAAAAAGTATTTTGTGAATAAGGTTCTCAAGGTTTGCAGCAGAGCTCTGGAGGAGGTGAAACCAAAGATGCAGCAGGAAAATATAGTGAGCTGTACTGGACCCTTTCAATTCCACTGTGAGTAGCAGCCCTGTCATAGCCTGACACCAAACCTGAATTATGCTTAAGATTTTTAACAATGAAGACAAGTTTTCTCTAATCCTTTTTTGACCTGGGCCACCTCAAGCCAATGGGGGGAGTATAAAGGCTAAAAGACAGCAGAAAACTTGATTTTGATGTGATCTAGCCTTTGGAATGGGCACAAAGTTTTCAGGCCAGTTTCTAGGAGTTATCTGAGATCTGCAGTTTGAGGTCACTAGAGAAACTTTGCTATGATCAAAAGGTGATTTGGAGGAAAACAAAAAGCTTTTTAGTCTCAAACTCTCAAGTACTGTACTTTAGTTGAGCCCATATAAGCCTTCAATTACTTGGGCATGTATAGGCCTCAATAGTTGGTCCTAAATCTATTTTGTTTCAGCCTATTCTTTTACACAGCTTCAACAAATGTAAAACAGCTTTTTCTAAGTGTCAGTATTACTCATTTTTCTTTCCTGGTGATAATTGCTGGAGTTGTTAAGAGTTAGCATGACCTGTGTGCTCTGCTGTGGTTCTATTAGTGAGATGAGGAATGGACTCTGCAGCAGGAACACCAGTTCCTTGGCTGATTACTTAATCATGGCAACATCCCAGCTCCAGCATCAGCTGACTCATCTGCTGCCCACCCCACTTTGAGCTGCTTCAGCAGTTTCAGTTTGTATTCCAAAAGTCTTGCTTTTTTGTCTGTGTGCCGAGGTCCATAGGTGACTGCTGCAGGAGGCTGGAGGTGTTTCAGCAGTTCTTAGCCAGTTACTTTGCTTATTTCCAGTTCTTGCAGGATAGTTTTCTAAATGTATCAGGCAAATGCAGAGTATTTCAGTGTCTGGAGTGCTGCACTGGAAGGGCTAAGTTCATGCTTGATCCCTGACACTGGGCAGATTGTGTGGGTGTTTGTCTGTTATCTCCATGTTTCAGGTATGGTGTCTCCATCATATTCAGGGAAAGTATCTCTGAAGTTGATTGCTGTCACTTTCTCTTTCATTCCTGGTTTCTCTGTTTTTCTATTCTGTTGTAAACATTACAGTATATCCTGTCAAAATAACAATTTACTTAGAGACAGACTGTGTTCTCACAAAAATTTCCATCCTAGAAAGTTGGTGGCTGCTGTGTGCTGACTGTTCAGTATTACCAAGTAACAGAGCTAACCTTTACTGGAGAGTCAGGATACTTATATTTGTAAACCATCTACAACAGGTAGCACTGGTATACTTTCTTTAATAGGATTTCATCGTGTTTCTATGAGCAGCTGAAATAAATCGCTTTAAAAAAGGTGCCATATCACATTAAACGGGGTTATGTGCAGTTATCCTCTGTCACATGAAATAAATCACAGTCTCACAAAATGCAAGCTGGGAAGCCACCCCCAGGCATTTTAAGATCTGGTTTATTTATTTATTTATTTTCCTTCCTAGCCTTGGAAATACTGGAAATAGTAATTTAAACAGAATCCATAGCCCTGTATAATGGTAGTCTGGTGCAGTTTTTTCTTTTAGCCTGATCCTGCCATCTTTATTAATATCAGAAAAATCTGCTAACATGGAAGAAGTTTAGTGAATTCTTTTCAAGCTTTTTTTGAGAACACCTTAATGTTTCTTGGCTTATAACAGATTTTGTGTATGTGGTATAAAATATATTTTGGATAAGAAGTTTAACTGAATCCTTTAGCAAATATCAGGACTGAATGGCTGAATTAACGTTATTGATAAGGCTATTTTGTGGGCACACAAAATTAGCATAATATGTCTTAATTTATTATGGACTTGTTAGGTATTCTCTTACAACTGTCTCACTGAATTGTCAATACTGTGTTCAACAGAAGATTAAATGTAAATGTTTTATATCTTAGAAAATTTAAAGTAGGTGAAAATGCATGCAACTGAATCTCTGCATTCTTGACCTTTGAAAGCACAGAAAATATTCCAGAATGAAGGGCGTGCAGTCCTTTTTTCTCTTCTCCCATCATCCCCAAAACCAACAGGTTCTGGTGATCAGGCACCTGGTTTTCAAGGAAGAGCAATCAGGCTTTAATTTTTATAATAGAGATGTAAGCCATTGCTAGCTTTGTAGGCTATGATCTTATAATGTTTTAAAAATAATAGCTTATAAAAGAGCTTTTTTTTTCCTTAAGTAGAAGCATGGAGTGCATTTCAACATGCAACATGGCTGTATGTATTGTCTGTTACTGGTCTCTGACAGACAAAGTCACTATTGTCACTATTGAAATGCAAGGGCACTTCTCTCTAGAAATATGTTGGTCTAGAAGAGTTTGTCACTAGTACTGGCTTCTTATGCTACAGATACTGTCCCCTTTCCTCCCCACTGAGCCCTGCGGAAGCCAGAGAGGATGGCAGGCTTCCGGCAGACCCTAGTGCTGCTGGCACTGGCAGTACTACTGCCATCATTCCTGTAGCCTGCGCCCTGCACCCCAGTCTGTGGGATCTCGTTGTGTAAACTGCAAAGTATGAATATAGTTAACTTCCAACTGTCTGACACTGGTTTTCCTAAACTGTTTTGCAAGTACTTAGTATGGTTAAAGAAATGTGATTGGGCTTGAGAACTACTCACAAATCGTAGATTAATATTCTGACTGGTTTTATGCAGAAGTTTTTTAAAATGTCAGTGGTTCAAAATGTTGCTCAAGTGGGCTCTGGCTAACCTGAGCATAAACTTGTGTGTTCTGTAAAACGTGGGGTTTCTGCTGCTATAGTTGTTATTGAGTATGAATTATGATGAGAAGAGGCAGGAAACTCAGCATGTGAAAGTAAGGGTACATGCAAGTGTGTGCTTTGTTAAACACAAATGTAATCTTGTCTTAGTATTTATCTAGCTATTTTCAAACTTAAAACTGTAGTGGCTGTATATATTCTTTAAAATTGCATATACTCATGTACAAATATATATAAATGTTATAAGGAAGCTGTTTGCAATATTTCCATAGGACCTTAGTTTTGGTACTCAAAACATTGTCTTTCAACCTGAATGGATCTAAACCCAATTAGTTCAAATAAGACTGTTCAAAGGTTAAAATCATAAGAAAAGTATACACACAAAAGCTGTAGAAAGATAAGTACGCTGCTTTTGCACCTGACTGACCCATTGTGCAATATGAACAAAGTGCTCAGAGATACAGGGTCCAATAACTTCAATGAAAAAAGAACCATGAAATGCGATTTCAAATAAATCTTTCAAATGAGGATAAACCACTCTGAATACATGTGGCTTAATAGAATATAATTGTTTTAGTGTTTGACATACACAGCCATTAACTACACGGATAATTTGTACATTGTTTAATAGGGTATTAATCCCACAGCTATGCAGCAGTACATGGAAGCTGTGTGGTACCCAAAAGGTAAGGTCAGTTTTCTTTTTCCCCAGAGCCTTATTATGGAGAAGAGAATACTTGGATAGTTACTTGTCTAAGAAGTTGCTTTGATTTTATTCATAGGAATTTGAGCTGGTGTATCACAGTACTTCAGCAGTGCTCACATTCACAAAAACACACTGTCCTTCAGACATCTGAGGCCCATTTCAGAAGCATTTTGCTTTGCTGTCTCACCAGCAGAAATTACTGAAGGACACAAATCTATCTACTTTCCCCTGTACACAGAAAAAGCCTCCCAGGCAGAGGTTTCAGTTCAGCACATTCATTACCTTTTAATTGCTTCTAAATTGCATTGTGACCTGCCGCATCAATAGGCGAATCTAACAAACTAGCACGATCTGAGCATATATGTTGTTAAAAGCTTAACTGGCAGTTGTTTTGCTACTGGACTGCATAAAGGACACTGCATGAAGGACAATGTCATTTCAGGATGTTTTTCAATAATGTATCATTAACATTGTTTGGAAGTGGCTTTAAATATCAGCTTGTTTATATGCCAGAAACATTTCTTTTGGGCATAGAACCTTGATACATCACTATCAGATGTGAATATATATGTTTTAAGTTTTACTTCTCACTGACTAAATGTAAAAGTTTCAATGTCAGCTGTGGCATGTAAGAGCTTCCACGGAAAATATACTTGCATGCAAAGTCACAACTGAATAAAGCATTTTATTTAAGATTTGAAGCCATGGTATAAAAATCACCCTTGGAGAAAAGATAAGCTTGAATGTGTTTTAGGCTGAGCCACAGCAGGCACAGTGCCATAAAAGGTAAGCTATCATACCAACCGCTGTGGAAACTAAGGTATAAAAATCATTGCTCCCTTGGAAGGCTTATTCAAAGCTATTTTGCAATCACTTACAGAATGTAACCACACCATCCTATCTACTAATAACTTCAGCCAGATAGCGTGTTTGTTATTCCTTTGTTTTACTCCTCCCCACCACCAAAAAAAACCAACAACCAATTACTGTGAGCCTAAGTGTGGTGTTCACTCTGTTGCAAGTACACATTTTCTTTCCTTCACCCTTTATGTTTAGTAATGCGTGTGTATAGGGTTAAGTGCAGCTGTTGCTCCCTTACAACTTTTGTTTATTTGGAGGATGCTCTTTGTAACTTGTTTTTTGCTGGAAGAGTGTTTGGTTAACAGTGAAGAATAGTGCTATTTTTACATGGCAGCTTACTTTGAAATTGCCCTACTTTAGGGATTGTATCTGTTGTGATAGCTTAACACCAATGACTTCTGTCCACAGGCTGTGGTGGCTTCACTCCGTAGGACATTTTCTGCTTTAGAGCCAGGCATCATTTGGATTGCTCCACAGGCTGCGCCAGACTCTCTCTGTAAGGTGGGACACTCTAAGGTGATTCTGTTCCTAGGTGGTTTGTCTATTGGCTAATATACACTAATATATATATATATATGAACGTTTACATCTTTTAACGTTTTGAGGCTATTGTTTATTGAACTCTTTCATCAGAACAGGCTTTTTTCGAGCATGCTGGGAATATTAGAAATCCTAGGTGTCCTTGAACTGCAACAGCATCACCCAACTCCTCACAGGTTACTCGGCCTTCTCTTTTCTGTGGTACAAGAGAGACCCCTGGAGGCAGCAAGGTGTTGGAAGGGCCCCATGGAGTAAGCTGGCAACGCTAAAAACCAGAAGCAGCAACAGGTGTCTGTGCAGTGATTTTTGGTGGCAGGAACTGCCAGAGACCATAGAGAGGCACATCATTACACATTTACTGCAGGACAAATAGCTACCACATCTAGATAGAGGTCAAGTCCTCAGGTTCTGTTCCAGTTTAGTAGAAGCACCACCTTTCAGGTTGTATTCTTAATTTCACGTACTCATTTGAACGTAGATGCTGGTTAGGGTACTGAGAGATAAGCAGAGAGGATATTGCAGCTGAAAATGATTTTTGCTTTCTCTTGGACTTGTCTACCTCAGCTATTACTGAACCCCAAATGTCTGCAAAGTGTTCAGGAAATGTTGCAGACTGAAATGGAATGTTTGGCTGGAAATCATATGGGAGACTATTATTGCTTTTTGTCTAGTTTAAGGCATTAACAAATTATTAAGCTAATTAGATTGCCATTAAATACAAAGCAAAATGCTGACTGAAAATCTGTAGCCATAGTTATGTAAGTAATTGGACTACATGGTTGTACTCTTCAGTTCTGACCTTAAAAGCATAACATCTATCAAATATATGAACCATTGCTTCAAAGCTACTTTCAAATCTATCAGAAGGATGAGTAAATAGATTATTCACAAGCACTAGCCTGGTTAAAGCAAAGTATTAGAAATATTAACTGTATCTATATTTATCAACTGCTCTTTCAAAAGCATTTTGCTTTTTGCTGCATTAGAAAAAGAAGCCCACACTTCCACTCTGTGCCCCAGAAAGCTCTCCTAGTACAAAAGATCTCTTAGACTAATGCATTTCAAGAGTTCAATGGAGTATTTCAATGAAAAGTCTATTCCTATTTTTCTCCCCATATGGTAGCTTTCAAATGTTGACAGATGTGATCTACTGCAGTGCTCCAAAACTGTCTGATTGAAATCAAAGATAGGTTTTTTGCTCTCCTTGAGCTGAGCAAAAGTTGACTGACCTCGCTAAATAAAAGCTAAATTCAGAAGCATTTAAAAAAAAAAAAAAACAACAATGTCTTAATTTCAAAAGCTGGATGAGTCACTCCAGGCTCGGGCTTTCACAGGGATTAGTCATTGCACTGTGGGTCTCCGCTTTCTCAGTAAGCACCATATGATGTTTGAAGCAAGGACTCAGTTTAGCTCACTGTCATACTCTGGCTCTGGCTGTAGGAATCTAGCTGGATGCAAACAAGCTCATTTGTGAAGCCACATCTCCCTGCCCTTCATAAGCAGAAGGAATATCTGATTGTCTCTACCTGCTCATTTATGCACACTCTTGGACCTAGTGATTTTTCCATCAGGCAGGGGTCACTAACGGCAAAGCTTATAAAGCAGAGTTTAGACACAACACTTGTGCCCAAATACTGGCTGACTATTGGGTATGGTAAGCACAGCATAGCTTATAATTCACAACTGTGATATCAAAGTACTCCAGGATAAAAGTGTTCAGACCTTCTGCTGTCCAGACATTTGTCATGTGCAAAAGAGACTGTTTCCTTGAAGCTGCCATGTGTCATTCCTGCTATAGATCCATTCCATCTTCCAAATAGTGAAAACTGTTCTCAGTCACCTAAGGCTCTCTGGCTTCTTTCATGGCTCTCACTGCATGAACTGAACAAGTAGCTTAGTATGTATTAGGCTTAGGTTAGCATTGCAGCTCTCCTGCTAGCCACCCTGTACCACTCTTGCAGTGTAAAAGAACCTTCAAACAAAAAATAAATCACATACAAAAACCTCAGCAGACAGTGCCACTGAAGGGATTTCCTTGCTGGTGTGCATCCAACTTGTAGCTAATCCAAGTCTATTTTGTCCTACTTCTTGCCAAAGGGATGGAAAAAAGTGAAGCTGTCTTGCAGCAAAAGGATGTGAAGTGGTGTCATGTCTGCTCAGGCAAGGACTAGCCTCTAAACTCGTCCATAACAGCTTTAAGTTGGGCCAGGACCAGTGTAATAGAGCTGTATTGCTGACACTACAAATTTCTTCAGACTGAGGTTCAGAGGTGCTGTCACTTAATGTGAGTTAGGCTTGTTTTTTATCTTCTGACAATTGGAGAGGTGATATCCTTTTTCCCAGGTGGCGCAAGAAGGTAAAGGGATCCTGGGAAGAGAAGTGTGTCCTTGGCTCATTTCTATACATTAGTCTCAAAACATCTTTTCCTTCTTTGCCCCTACATGTTTCTCTTTTGCTTCCACATTGCTCGTGGCCTTTTTGCTGTACTGTATAAACTGTCAAGGTTTGAAAACAATGTTGTAGGTAATGAATGATATAAATTTTCTTGCCAGTACTGTGTATGTGTGGTATAACCATATTAACACTGACAAGCTAGTTTTTGATTGGTGAATAAATCCTGAAGACTAGGTCCTAAGTAAAGTTAATATTGGCCACATAGATATTAACCAAGGGAATAAATTACTTTTTGAAATTGTTTTGGTCTTTGTAGGGCTGTGAATGTTCGGTTTAGACTATAATCTCTTATCATAAAATATTCATGGAAAAGCTCAAGACATTAAAACAGAATAAAACCTCCTATATTTATCTTCCCAACTAAGATACTGAAATTTTGGTGTCTCTTTTAAAATCTGAAATGGAAATGAGACAATGTGTGTACAAGGATTGCACAATGAAATAAGCACACACCAATAAAATAAAGTTAACTTCAGTATGCAATCCTTCCATGCTCAAATTTCCATGAACTAATTCTTTTTATACTTTCAGCTGAAATGCTATTTAATGAAAATTTCATATATTGTGAGAACTAAGTTCTGTGGTGTTGGTGGTGTTTAACAGGAAAAGTATAAGAGATTACCTTGCACGTAAAATAAACGGGGAAAAAATGATGCCAAAACAGAGCAGGAAGAAAATTCTGAATTACGGTCATTACTGAATCAACTCTGCTTCATAAAGTTTATGTGTTACAGTAGATAATAAATATTGCACAGTGTTATGAGCTTACCTAAAAGCGCCCCATGAAATCACCTAGGATAGCCTTCTGTCCTTAGCAGTAGCTGAGTGAAATTGAATATAGGCTGGTAGATGAAGTAGCTCCTGTAATTCTAGGGTTTGCAGGGATCAAGATGGATCCCCATTCTAATTAGAGTAGCCTCTAGGCTGCTCAATTTTATGCTCAGCTGCCTGTGTTCTCAGGAGGCCACTTGGCTAGGGAGGTTTTCTAGGGCATAGCAAAGTATAATTACACCTGTGAAGGAATAGGGATAGTGTATGAAGCAGTATTATGTTACTTGGAGAATCATCTCATCCTGGGGAAGTTCTTGGGGAATTTCTAGATTTTGGTGGAGTTGGAAGATGAGATGCATTGTTCTGTGTCAACTTTGAGAGTTAAAATACCCATTAAAAACATCTCTCTCTCTGCAACCTCACAACCCTGCACAACCGTGTAAGAAACAACTGGGAAACTCAAATGCCTTGCTGCAGAGGAGCATTTTAGTCTGTTCTAATCTAATACCTGAATGAGGATATAAAAGTAGATCAACTTACGTTTACACATTTAGAGGTGAACTGGGGGATTTTCAACAATAAATATTCCTTTGTATTAATAAAAGATTCACAGAACTGAATGACATTTCCTGAAGTCCTCTCTATATTTTTGTCTATCAAGTTACTCTGTCTTTTTGGAGTTGTCTCCCAGCTTCAAAACCACATTTATTTGTGCTTTCCCCCCCGCCCCGGTCTGCATTAGTCCTAACACCTCTGGTGTTTGGAACCATTACTCGTGTTTCCTTTATTCTAGAAGCATAGTGAGCAAGCCATTGCAGCTGGGAGGCTACAGCTAATAACACCATAATACAGTTGGATATAGCTGTATAGGTCCAGCAGCTTGAGTCGAAGTACAGTGAGCCTTGCGTGCCCTCTAATACAGCATGCATCCTAATGCATCATAACACACATTTGCTAATTGGTTTCAGAGCTTATTCACTTACTGCCTATACCAATCATTTTTCCTGCTGTGCTCCAGGCTGTATTCCTTGATTTCATGTGTCTTGCTGCGTAACCTTGGAAAGGGCATGAACATTGTAAATGTTGAAATTAGATTTGAAATTAGCTTTCTTTGTGGGTGCTTTTTTCCCCCCCTTCACTTCAGTCTTGCAAGGGAATCACCTTTAGGCTTTCACTAAAATAGTTTGGCTTCTAAAGTATTGGGTAATAAATTGTACATTCTAATGTTATTTCTTTATGGTTGCAGCAGTGTTGTTTGTAAATATAAGAACAATTTGCTCATGACCTCTTTAGAGTTAAAAGGGTGAAGAACAGTTTGGCTGGCACGCCAGCACAGTGTGATTATCTCATCTGTTAAAAAATCCCAGTGTTCCACTTGAGTGTATGTTTCCAGGAAAGTAAGAGGTCGTTGAAGAGTTAGAAATGACCCCTTGTGTTGTGGGAAAGTGCAGCTGGAAGGGGGAGTTCTGGACACTGGGATCTCTTTTTTTTTTTAGTCTCTTCTATTGTTTTTTAGATTATTACATTTATTTAGTCTGAGAGATGTCTAGATTGTGTAGGCAATTCACATCCACAGTATTAAGAGAGTCCAAATAGCTAGTGTATACTATATGCTTATGCTTAAGTAGCTACAGGTAGGTGAGGTGAAACTCCTTCCTGGAAACAAATTTTGTGTCTGAGGAGGAGATGGTATAAGAATATACTGACTGGTTAGTCTTTTTTTTTTTTAATTTTCCCCCTTTAAGATAAAGCTCTTTTAAAAAGTAGCAAAGAAAAATCCTTGAAACAAGTAGCGAAATGGCTAGTGAAAGTTAATCTCCAAGTAGAACATGTGGAGATTCCGTTGTTCAGATGTTTGCAGGAAGGTTGGACAGAGTGGATTTGCAAAGACTTGCACTGTCAGCTGGGCTGGAGCTGCAGCTTCAGACCCGTCCCAGCCAGTCAGAACGTGCTGCTTTTGCCTAAATTAGTGTCTCAAGAAAATCAAAGAACAGTCCTGTGCACACAGAGAAATGAAGGGCAGAGAATATATTAGTTGGTCCTCATAGTGTTTTATTAATATTGTAGCTATTAAATTTTTACACAGACAAGATACTGCTTTATATTTTAGGCAGTTAAGCTTTTTAATTTCAGAATTGGTAGGGAATTTTATTGAGTAATAAAATTTTGTCTAGCTCCATATTTGCTGAGAGTTAGGATCCAAATAGAAAAAGGTCATCAAAACTTAAGTAATTCAAGCCTATCATCTTGTGCTTATAACCCCATAACATCTTGGAAAAGAAACTCATTATTGATTGTGCCTAAGGCTTAGGATAAAGTATGTCTCTATATAGCTAATTGTACCCCACGGTACTGCATCATTTCTGCTGTGGCAGGCTCAATTTACTTTTGTGAAAGTATTACCCGGTAAGATTTGCAGATGGGTCTAATAGATGCCTGTTAATTAGGTGACCACAGGAAATGTGGAGCTGTCTGGTTGGGAAACGGGACTTTGGAATGAATAATGTTTAGATGTGCTAGTATTAATGTCACCTCAGCATTCGTTGATATGTACCAGGGAAAGCAAATCAAAGAACTATTTAAACAGGTTCTGCTGAACTTGTGTTTTGCATTGTGGATAGGTTAAAAGTGGCTAGTTCAGGGTCAGATACTAAGCTGTTTCAAGTGGTCATAACACTGAGCTCACAGGAAGTTTGAGACTGAGCCTTACTTAATTATGTCTAGTCATGTACCAGTACTAGAGTGAAGATGAAAAACAGTGTTTGAAAATAGCAAAAACCTGTCAGCCTGTATCTTTCTCATTTGCAACTTTAAATTTGTTTACGTAGTAGTAGTCAGTTTTCTGAGCTCAGTCTGTGCGCTCTTGTAAAGAGGCAGGAAGCACACCATTTTGTAGGAGCATCTGAGCTTCTTCTCTGACAGCACTTACTTGTCATGGGAATTGTTGTATTTAAGAACCATTTTAGTGACAAATCCATATTTCTATTGTTCTTCCTGCAAAGTGGCTTGAAACCAAATGTATCACACACCAGAGCTGTGTCAGAAGCACATTGACTTCTGATGTATATGGCCTCCAAGCGATGCCAAAAATCTCCTTATTCTATAGAGGAAGTCCCCTAAAACCACAGTGTACCAACTGCTTGTCCTGTCCCTGTATTGCATGGCACTCTTACAAAGTGCCATTGGTGTGGCTTTGCTCTTTTAGACATGTCTCTCTTCTCCTAGCTACTTCTTACCTGTGAGTTCTCTTTCAGCAGGGCAGAGATCGGTCAGGACTTACAGTTTAATAGTGTAAAAACTATAACATCAGTTTCTGTAGTTGTATTTTTCTTGATGTATGCTTTGCTGTGGCACTTTGGAAACAGAGGGGAAAACAATTCAAACCGAAAAGGCTCGGGCCCCTTAGGACAGTGTTTCTGCAGTTAGCTATTGAACTTCTGTGATTAAACCTTCTTTTTAAAAAGGACTGTGGAAAAACAAGGACTACCTTAAGCAAAGGACTTATTTGCTATGAAGATTATTTTTAAGCGTAACTAGAATTAGTGAAATTTAAACACAATAAATGTCTGTAGTAAGCATCCAAATAGGTCTTTGAAATAAGCAAGTTGTACCTCTGTCTACATAGAAAGAAACTGATAAACTGGAGGGGTTTAACATTTTGGATAACTTTTTAGATTTTCTCCTCAGAATTTTCAAATGTTCTGTGGAACTGTAAATTACTTTTCCTCTTGTTTTGCTCAATTTATATAATAAAAAATATTGCCAAGAAAATGGTTGCAGATGTAGCAAATGCTCTTTGATATTACATCTAATTGTCTTCAAGTTAAATTATTTTTTGGACTCTCAGATTAATTGGTGCCATATCAAGTTATCTGGAATAAAAGTAAACTGAGTGTGATTTGCAGAACTACATTTTTGTTCAGTGGATGGTTTCCATGGAAAGCCCACGCTATTGCAGAACGTTCTGGGGTGTGTGTGTGTGGCAGCATTTGAAGAAAAACAAGACTACATGAAAACAAATTCTCAGATTTATAGATTAAAAGAAAAACTAAAGGTCGATTTTGCTGCAAGCATCAGTTAAAACTGGCAGTTCTAATTAATTTAGGACACACAGGCAGAAAAACGTTACTTTCACCAGAATCAAATATGATCTTTGTCCACAGCAACACCTACAGCTTGTATTTCACTTCATTCAACGGGTTTATGGTCCATTTTATATTATTTTTCAGGATGATTAAACAATGAGACAAGAACATGAAATAATGAAGAAATTAAGCTGGCAGGGTTTCTATAGCTACAATTCCTGTGACTTAATTGTTTAATGGAATAGTGATGAAGTTTACATGTTAATTGGAGACAACTATAAGCTGGAAAGATAATGTAGCACTTCAGCTCGTTGACTGATTTATGTGTTCAGTCCACGTGTACAAAATTTTAGATTAGCTTGTTGATTATCTGGTTGAAATACCTACCATGTGGAACACTAATTTTTGTCCAAGAAAAAAAATAGAAGAAACTTCAAAAGCTCTAATGAGTCTTACACAGTTATGTACTTATTAAGACAGTGCATTCATTTTTTAGGTACACTTAGTTTAACAAGTCTGCTGTTGCACATTTAATCTTTACCACCTTTCACTTTATAAGCATGGTATTAATTCTTCACTAATTCTGCATTTAAACAAATGTATCCACACTTGCAGACTACATAGATAACTGTTAGAAATTAGTTTTCCAATGAAGCAAGAAGCAAGCAAATTCTTGTAGTTTAGAGAAAAAGAATGGTTTATAACCTGTTCGTAACAAATTTGAATTTGGATTTTATAGAAGAAAATTATTTTTTATTGTTCTAAGTATAGTTGGAAAACATTTTACTATATGAGTACAGAGAAATAAAATGTGAGCTTTGCTGAAGTAGTCCCTAAAATAAATTATAAAGTACAGTGGTTTGCAGAATACAATGAGAAGGCAGGCACAGGTTCATCTTGTCTTTCCATCTGTGACCAACAGTGTCTGGAGATGATGTCTCATGAGTTAGGTGACACGTGCCTGAAACCAGTTCAACATTTTAGTAAATACATTAAGGTGTTCCCAAAGACAGTTGCACAACCAGCAGTTGTTATCCTTTCAGTGGCCAGAAGTATGATGTTCTTCCTGTGGTACCTTGAGAAGAACTGTCATCAGTTCTTCATTTTACCCGTTACAAAGTTTTATCTGTGCAGAGAGAATGGATCCAACTGCCCACCCGCTCTGCATGCTGTGTAGAACAGAACACCTTGCCCTTCCCATGCACCATCAATGCAGTAATTGCAAGAGATGCTGTAGGAAAATGCAGTAATCAAAACAACAAACTTTGATAACTGGAAGCTTACAAATGAAATCTTTAATTTCAGTGACATTTTTTTTAGTGTAGCTAAGGGGATTGGAGCACAACACACTTTTCATTATTTAAAAGCGGAGAGTACGAAGCAACTCACAAATACAAACTGATTTTTTTTAATGCACTTAAAACCACTCACACAAAATCTCCCTTTTAGGGGAAAGGAGTCATTAAAATACATTTAAAATTAAACTTACTGGAGTATAGGCATCTTTCTTTGAAAAGGGGATGCAAATGGTTTTTTTAGATACAGTTAAGTCAGATACCTCTTTGATCACTTGGTATCCCCATGGCAGGATTGCAGGAATTCCTGCTGACTTCTGGAGGCTGTTTCAGCACAGTGCTTGCTGCACCCCTGGACCTACCGGGGACCTGAAAATCCAAAGGGGAATGCATATGCTTAGGAAAAAGTCTGGTCTTCCTCTTCACTCAGGTGACATTTTGATCCATGGAAGTTGTAAATAAGAACATGGCTGATTGTTCAGGACCTCTACAACTGCCATAGTGTTGTGTGGTACTCAGCTAGAACTGTAAAATGTTCATTAAAAAGTCAGCAACAAGAAGTCCAATTAAGAAATTGACTATTTTTTTTAGTGGTATTGTGAAATACTTAGTCAGTAAAATGGATAATTTAAGCAAACGAGTTTGTGGCGCCTTCAGCAAACGTGTCTGAATAAAGGGTGCCTGGTTGTGACGGTGTCTCGGGGTCAGAAGGAGGCTTTTTAATATTTCTGTGAGAAAATAATCACGGGGGGGGGAACATTGTGCTAGCATACATGGTGGTGGTGGCACACTCTATGCTAGCCTCTTTTTTTTTGTTGTTGCCTTTTCTATGATACATAAGTAAGAATTAAAAATATAATTATATATATAACAAACCCAACATTTAGCTGTGTCAAGGAGTATTTAAAGTTGCAGATCTTTTAACAGCTTCAGTTAAAATACATTAAATAAGTGAATAAAAATGCTTGCTGTTGGAAAAAAACACATCAAATGAGAGAGAACGCTGTATTTAGATATCTGTTTTTGTCAACATAAACTAAATACATATTGTTCCAAGTGGCACTTCTGAATTCTGGACACTTACTCATGCATTCATTTTTCTAGTTCTTCCACTTGTCCCCATCGCACCTCAATTGCTTTGCATATTAAAGTAGGGTTTATAGTTGACTGACAAATTTGAATATATATACAGAGAAATTTGTAAAGAATGGTACTGTGCAGATGAAGTGCACAGTATCAGCAACTGAGACAAACGTGCTTGTGTTTGCTATTACTACTGGCTTTGTGAATTTTGTGCCACAGATATTTAAATTGTCATGCTGCATTTCCATAGTAACATGGACTACTAACTGACATACTGTGAAACCTGAATTTTCCATCTGACACATTATCTTGCTTATTATTACTTTCCTTGGTATTTTAGACCATGCTGCTTAACCAGTCCTTCTCTAGCCAGACCAACCACCTAGGGTTCCTCCATCCTCTTTCTGCTATCTTTCCATGCTTTGTATTTCAGTGTGGAGTTTCAGCTGCACGCACAGCTATGGGAACAAACAAGAGAATGACTGTCGGAGAAAGCAGATTATGGTGTATTTTGTGTCCTGATTCTTCTGTAAGAATAGAGGTAACAGTAGGGCAAACAGATGAGGGGGCTGCAGAGATCTTAATGACATTCTTGTGATCAAGTGGTTTTTATCACATCTCTGTGCAGCCTTGTTGTGAAGGCACTTCCCCTTGCATTAAAGTCCACATTTTATGGCAAGGTACTGAGGGCAATAACACAGGAGTCTTCTCCTAGACTGGTATTTGACAGCTTGAAGAAACCAAGAGAGAAGGAATTACAGGGGAAGAAGCTTTCTCTCTGAAATAAGCACTCTCCAATTTGTTTTGATGGTCTTTGTAATTGCTGCTTAATGGTACTGTGTGGTCAATATTTTATTTATATGCGTAGCACAGTTGTGAGTAATATGTGCCAACAAACCGAATTTATTTGTCAAGTCACAACCCTGCACCAAATTCTAATTGCTGTTTTTTAATTGCATTGACACTTTCGTTCAGAATTGTACCTTTCTGGGTTGACTTTGATTTTTAGTTTTTCACGGTATACTTCTTTTCTTTCAGTAACCTCTGGATAGTGTTGATTTCCTAATGATCTTTGATCACAGACTTCAAGTGAAGTTTCTGAAATTCTCAAATGTTGATACTTCCCCATCAGCTTCAGCTCTGGTGTCCCTATTTTCTCATGAATGTGTGCTGCTTACTTGCTCTGTCCTAACAGACTATGATTCTGCCTTTTGACCCTTCAGTGTGGCCACTGATGACAGGCTAGCAGCATCTCTGCTCATATCATTCTGAACATAAACTGCAATTTCTTTTTCAGAAATATGGCTGATGAATTATGGCAGGCTGTTGTATTAGAGTAGAGGTCAAAGATACACTTACAGTGGGTGACAGGGTTCTGGAAGTCCGTAACTGTTAAGAAACTCCTCTTGCAAACGTCTGAGATCACTGTCTTGAAATGTTTCTCTTGTGTTCGTCCCTGCATTGCACAGGGACAGATCTATGAAATAGAAAAGAAACTTAAAGTCTTGCACCAGCAAGTTTGTCCATGTCTCATCATGGAGGACATGTCTCTAGTGGAAACAAATCGTATGTTTTGTGGTGAATGTCTTCCACAAGCCCTTCTCATATTTTCCTTTAGTCTTGGTATATTAGACACCTTAATGTCACTCACTGTAGCTTATAGCAAATGTTTGTGTGTTGCAGAATGAATTCTGCCTGACAAGTGAGTGACTACGAGCTTGTTCTAAGCTTCAAGTTTCATTGAGCTGGTGGTGTGCCAAAACAGTGGTCAGCTATGCGTCTTGCATTTAATGGGTAAAGTACTTGCTAAAACCACGGAAAAAAAAAGGGTATGCTTGGCAAAAACCTAGAGATATAGCGCAGTTGGTCTCCTTGTATCACATTAACTCAGGGCACTTGTTCTTGTAGTTTAAATATAATGCTTTCTGGCTTATAAATTCCACAGGGTATTCACAAATACTGTACCTGGAACCTGAATGACCAGCCTCTTCAGCTGTTGACAGAATTTGGGCTATGTATAGTGTACAGAACAAAACATTAATTGAATAGATTTGATCTGATAATGTTCAGTAAGGCTTAGATTAAACCCATCTCATCGTAGTTTTGTTCAGCTAGATATATATTTTATGGGTTTCATAATTCTAAATATTTTATTTAATTGTACCCAATTAAAATCCTAATAGGAAACACTTCCCTAGAAATAGATGTGTGTTCAGTGCCAGTAGGTAATGGCACTGTGTTTAGGATAATTTTTTCCCCCAGATTTATAGGCTGATATCTTCAAGCTGGGTCATAATATGCTTTTTGAAATCATTCAGCTGTCCAGAAGATCAGTTTTTTAGTTTGCCACCGGTAATGTACAAATTCATGTCTCTGGAAGATGCCAAATTTTTGAGGTATTATGCTCTTTGAACCTGCTGACCCTCTAGTCATAGTACATACACAAAAAGTAAATGCTCTTTCCCTGTCATGTACTATCAAAATACACGTGGGGGATAGTATATTTTACTAGAAAAATATTAATTCTAGCTGGGTAGGTTGTCAGTAGCTTAGAAACGGTTCCCTACATAAATTGATCTTTGACACGGTCTCCCACAGCATTCTCCTGGAGAAGCTGGTGGCCCATGGTCTGGACAGGTACACTCTTCGCTGGATTCATAATTGGCTGGATGGTCGGGCCCAGAGAGTGGTGGTGAATGGAGTCAAATCCAACTGGCGACCGGTCGTGAGTGGTGTGCCCCAGGGGTCGGTGCTGGGGCCCATCCTCTTCAACATCTTTGTTGATGATTTGGATGAGGGAATTGAGTGCACCCTCAGTAAGTTTGCAGACGACACCAAGTTGGGAGGAAGTGTCGATCTGCCGGAGGGTAGGATGGCTCTGCAGAGGGACCTGGACAGGTTGGATTGTTGGGCAGAGGCCAACGGGATGAGGTTTAATGTGGCAAAGTCCACACTTTGGTCCTGCACTTTGGCCACAACAACCCCAGGCAGCGCTACAGGCTGGGAGCGGGGTGGCTGGAAAGCTGTGTAGAGGAAAAGGACCTGGGAGTGCTGATTGATGCTCGCCTGGACATGAGCCGGCAGTGTGCCCAGGTGGCCAAGAAGGCCAACGGCATCCTGGCCTGTATCAGGAATAGTGTAGCCAGCAGGAACAGGGAGGTGATTGTCCCCCTGTACTCAGCCCTGGTGAGGCCGCACCTCGAGTACTGTGTCCAGTTTTGGGCCCCTCACCACAAGAAAGACATCGAAGCCCTGGAGCGTGTCCAGAGAAGGGCAACGAAACTGGTGAAGGGGCTGGAGCACAGGTCTTATGAGGAGCGGCTGAAGGAACTGGGCTTGTTTAGTCTGGAGAAGAGGAGGCTCAGGGCAGACCTTATTGCCCTCTACAACTACCTGAAAGGAAGTTGTGGCAAGCTGGGGGTTGGCCTCTTCTCGCAGATAACTAGTGACAGGACAAGGGGAAATGGCTGCAAGTTGCGCCAGGGAAGGTTCAGGTTGGAGATGAGGAGAAATTTCTTCTCTGAAAGGGTGGTCGGGCATTGGAACGGGTTGCCCAGGGATGTGGTGGAGTCACCATCCCTGAGGGTGTTTAAGGAAAGGTTAGATGTGGTACTTAGGGACGTGGTTTAGTGGGTAATAGGTGGTGGGGGGATGGTTGGACTAGATGATCCTTGAGGTCACTTCCAACCTTAATGATTCTATTCTATTCTACTTTTACATATTTCTCCACCAACCCTCAGATGTGCAGCAGTGTTAGTAATTTAGTTGTGATTACTTATACAAGTATGGCATAGCTCATTCAGATTCCACTGATGCCTTCAGATAAAGATGCTTAGTTTTTTTATCAAAGTGCTAGTCTTATTATGATGGCAGTTTTACAAGAAAGAACAAAATTAAGGAAAGCGTATATCTGTTTGATCCACTGACACACTGCCACGTTCATAGTTGTTATGCCTCTTGTAATATTCTCCAGATTATTACCAGTGGGAGTAGAGCTTTTGTGGCAGATAAGATCCTATTGTAATCCTTCCTTAATTTTTGATATGTATCCAAATCACTTTCAGTAAGTGGTTTGATAAGTTAAAGTAGGAAGCAATTAAACAGCTTTTCTTTTCCCTTTAGCTTACACTGCAATATTTTATTTCTCAGGTGGTACTTTGCTTTAGAGAAATATGATTGACTGCCTCTTATGTTTTGTACTGGAATTAGCCAAACTCTGTTTTCCATATTCTATATTCTCTTGGTAAAGTAATGGTAGAAGACCTGAGGAGAAACAAAGGTTTTAAAAAAAGCCCCAAACAAAACATCGGAAAAAATCCCAAGGCTCCTAACAGCAGTAATCTCCTAGATTTCTTCATGAATATTTTTCTGGAAATACTGCAGCAATGGTAATGGAAAGTCTTCTGATTCTGCCACTAAGAATAACGTTTTGGAATACATGTTTGTGTAAGAGTCAGTAAATTACAATGAACTTCCATTGCTCCTTTTATTAATGGATCTGGTTGCAGTTCTGTGAAATGGTCTCATGAGTTGTGACCTCACTGCTTCACAACACATTTCCCTGCTGAAGAAGTGAAATAACCTGACTGTTTTCATTTTAGCTGGACTTACTAAAGTACTGGTGTTCTTGAGGATCATAGGCGTGTGGGTTTTCTCTTAGTAACCAACAAATTCCAGAGTGGAAAACCTGCTGGAGCTGCTTTGGTTCTGTTCAAGTGCCGAATTCCAGAAAGATGCAAGAAAAACCTCAGTAGAGGCATCTCTGTAGTACGTGATTTGGCTTTAAATATCAAAATCATCAAGCTTTCCAATCCCTAAATAAGATTCATTTCAAAATCAGGACCTTACTAAATTCACAGAAGTAAATTTAAGAGCTAAGCTGTAATTGCATCTGAGCAGCCCACAGCCAGAAAAAGATTTTTTTAAAAAGTGATTTGTATGAGAAGCCTATTAAAGGGAAGCTTAAGCAGTTTATCTGATTGTGACTAATGCAGAATAAACAAGCAAAGGTGGTGTTGAAAGTGCCACTGTGCCTGAATATGAGGAGGAAAAGAACTTTATACTGATTCATGTGCAACTGATTCTGTGTGCATGCTTTGTTATTCACAGCTGGCTGAAAAATATAAGGAATTTGAAATAAACTTGATGCAATTTTCATGCTGCTTAGCATATGATACCTTTTTAGACAGCAGGTAGAGGAAAGCTGGAATATACTTTTCAGTTTCCATATGTGGTGACTACTGCAGGCAGTCAGGAACTGGCTGCCTATTCCTACACACCTGTGCAGAGATGGAGGGCCAGCACCTACTTTATCGCCAAGCCAGCGTATGTCTGGAGTGGGACTGATTCCAGGGCAGGAGTGCAGAGCTGGAGATAGATCATACACTATGGAAACAAAACAAAACAAAAAGTGTTTGGCAGTGTGATTGTTAAAGTCGGGTATTGCTGAGTGAGGGTCTGCTGTTGGTGAGGTCGTGAGGACATGTGCTTGGAGAGTACAGTTGGAAAGGGTGGAGAAGCACACCTGATTTCTATGTGTCACTTGCTACAGGGCTGGTATCTATAGCTGCCACCAGCAGTATGCGTACTGAGCACCACCATCCCTTCCCCTAGTATCACTCATGGCTGGCCATTGCCAATACTCAGGAAAAGCAGCTTTGGGCATCCTTGAAACAGTCAATATCCAACCATGGCTCTGAGTGGTTTCCACTAAGAAATAAAAACTGGCACTATTGGATTTATTTCTGTGGTGTTTCATCCTTCCCTGAATACAGTAGATGCTTTCCTTGGTGCAGTTTCTAGGCATGCCAGTGCTTCCTCAGCTTTGTGTTTTTAATGTCTTCTTGTTTGGAGCTTTCTCCTTGAGTTCCTGGGTTTTTTACCCCGATGTTCTCAGTTCAAATTTACCCATGTGCCCATTCCTGTGTGTGGAATTAGTCACTTGGGAAGTGCTGCTTTTCTCTCCCAGTTAGTTCTTGCTCTGTTATTGCCGCATAGTTCAATGTCTTTAATGGTAGCATCTATTATTTTCTTTATCTCACCCCATAAAGAAGCTTAATTGTTTTGTTTCAGGCTTTTTATTTAGCCTGAATGATGAGCATACTAACTACACTAAAACTTCAAGTCTGTGATTGCCTATAGATCAAAGACACTTATGATGCTATCCACTAGCACTTTCCAGGAGAAGAGGTTGTTTAGCTGTTTATTAGTGCTGCTTAGCAGGTGGATGTGAAGCAAACCAGTGAGATGAGGCGCTCCTTAGCAGATCCCCTCACTGTGTCACAGACTGTGGTGTTTGAGAGTGATTCAGCTGCATCAGCTGGGCTGGCTTTCAGTGGGTAATAAAGACCAAAACAATCACTGTCTTTGTGTGTTCATATTTCATATTAATTCTACAGATATGCAAGGATGGCTATTGTGTCCTTTGAGGTGACTTGTCAAAATCACAATGGAAACAAATTTCTGGATTTGTTATAACAAAATGTATTATATTGCTTTTTCTGAAGAGTGTTCTCCGTAAGATATTTCTTATGTATCAATGATTCCTAGGATTTTTTTCCATAATACTTCAGGTCTGTGAACACTGATCTAGATAACTTGGAATTTGGACAAAAATAGCAGGGAGCCGGCCTACTAGGAAAAGAAAAAAATATAGTACCTTGCTACTCATGATTTTTTACTGGGGCTAAAAAAGTAGAGAAGGCTCTACCAGAATTAAAGCATGGCTGTGTAGCTGTAAGATCAGTGGAGCTATCTAGGATTTGTTTAAAAACCAAACAAAACACAAACCTAAACCAAACCAAACAGGAAAAAACTCTGCTGTTAGAAAGTTCCCTGAGCAACAGTGACGGAAAAAAGCTTGCTGAAAAGGATGAGGTATAGCCTTAGGAAAAAGGGAGGACAGGGAGGAAAGTCTGCAAATAGCTCAAATGACAATGAGGAGTTGATCAAATGCATCCAAAAGCCCTGTTCACATTTAATAGATACTGCCAGGTACCTGAGAAAAATTAGTATGACAACTCCTTTTTTTTTTTTTCCCAACTGGAAACATTGGCAGGGTTTAAACTGGAAAAATAGAACCTGTAGGGACTTAAATATGCGGAATATATGAAGTATATAATGGGAAATTGCTGAAAGTCCAGAACAACAAAGTAGTGATCAATTATGTGGGTAGAAGTAAATTATTTCCACCATGTAGCCTGAAATAATAGATAAGTAATACTAATTGTAATGATATGGGAATAAAAACTGTTTCCCAATACAAATTTCAATGTGTGTCTTTGGTACTGCGTGTCCCCTAAAGTTAGACTGATATCAACGCTTTTGATTACTGCTGTAAGTAGTTCAAGGAAACAAAGGGAAGTAGTAATGGTGGTCTCGTTTAACAGTTGTCGGTGGAAAAACTATAGGACTAAAAACAATATCTAGAATTTTAGCTGATAGGTTGGTTACTGAAGACAATTCATCTTGATGTAAATATTTTTGCTTAGTTTTTTGACATTCCTCAGAAGAATAATTCAATGCAGTATCTTCTCAGTCTGACTGCATGTGTCTGCTGCCTGCTCGCTCCCCCGCCACCCCGCCCCAAAAAAACCCAAACCACCACCCAAAGAAACCATACCCAGCCACATTTGAGTTGTAGAATGAGAAACCTGCTGTTATTAGATGACAGTAAGTGCAGTCTTCTGTTTCAATCGAAGGTTTATGCAAGTATCCTACATGGGACTCCCATAAAGGAACAGAGCATAATGAGAAACTGACTCCTTCCTGTCATGAAAATGTATGTTTTATGGTCCTGATAGAAACCTGCTAACTTGTAATTAGTGCATACGTTTTGGAAATGGAGAGGGAACCAGTCTAAATCTTGTATATATGAAGTTTATTCACCAGCATGTTGTCTTACACATAGATATTCAGTGTATATATATGTATTTACCTCTGTATGATGATGTACATCAGGGACTGAAATTCCAGCACTGATATCAGAAACGATACTAAAAGAGTGTTTTTTTTCTCTAATCAGTGCAGTATAAATGGCTTAGCTGATGCAAAACAAATCATTAAATCCTTTCTGGTTTGCATGGTATGGTTATTTTTATTCTCTTCCTTTCTGCCATCTGTCTATAAATCTATTGATTTTTCCCAGTATTCTGTTTTTTGCTGCTGATGCAATATATCAGTTTCCTTTTTATTACAGGGATTCCTTCCCCCCCTCCCCCCCCCCCCCCCCGCCCCGATTTTTGGAGGACGCTTACATAAACTGAAACAAAGATTAGTTCTATCTAATGATGTAAGCAGGGGGATAAAACTGCATTGATCCAACATTGACTACAGTCAGGGGGAATAAATTACACCCTAGAAAAAAGGGATGGGGTCAATAGTTTTGAACCTCTTGCTTATTTAATATTATTTTGATACATTAAAGTCTAGTTATTTTTTCCCCTATGTTAATATTTTATTTACCAGAAATTATCTTGACAAGATTAAAAAAATACTGTCAAAGGCCTGTTGAATTTTTTGAGAGAGATACATTGCATATTCTAGTATGCAGTTTCAGTTATTTAGCAGCCTTTTGCATAGGCTGTGCGGCTCTGTCAAACCTCTTGAAGAGAAATGATGGATCAGGCTTTGCATAACTTAAATAAGCCTTATAATTATATAGGCACACAATTAAAGCAACTAGTTTCTGTGAAGCTTGTCTCCAGATTCCTTTTAAAGTTACCTAGTGCCCTGGTTTTGGCTAGGATAGAGTTAATTTTCACAAGGAGTCAGGACAGGTGAGCCATACTGGCCCCTCCCACTACCAAAGCCTTGCCACAAAACCCCAGTGCATCTGCAAGGTAAGTAGTGGTTGATCCTGAAAGTCAAGGTTCAAATTGGAACGTATGCAATAAATCATGTCTTTTAAACAGAAAAGCTGTGTTTGATATAGTAGTCCTTCTGAAGACTACACAGAAATTAAACCTAGCAGTGTAACTCTAGAAAATCAGTCTGTAAATAATATTTCTGGTGCTTCTTGAAAGTACCCTTCCTTAGGTGGAAGATATTTTTTTTCCCCCCATGCAAATATTGCATAAAGGGAGTGTTCTCATATGATTGCTCCTGTTATTCTAAGAACATAACTCGGGAGGAGTGCCAGTAAATTACATTAACTGCAGATCATCCTCTTCTGTGTTTTCAAATCATTCTTCTCTTAGCACTTAATAAGTTGGCAGCTTCTTAATGACAGAAGTCACTGACCTTTTCTCTTTCTAGTATTTTGGTGGAACTCAGAACTGCTTATTTCTAACAGATATTTTCTGATCTTAAGGTCTGCTGATTCAGTCTACTGTGCTGTAGTTTGTGGCAAACTGTCTTCTAAGGCATGATGATGATATGGAGGTCAGTGCTGCAGCCTTTCCTGTGTCACAGTGAAGCAAAAAAAGTAAAAATGGGTTCAAAAGAGAATTTGACAAATTGATATTAACAGCTATTAACACTGTTGTCCGGATGTAACCTCCAACTCAATATTGCCTCCTTTGTTGGAAGCCAGAAAGTTATTTCAGGCTAGGATCATCTTAGAATCCATCTCTTAGTATCTGCTACTGGGTCCCTTCTGAGACAGTGCTGAAATACTGCTCTGTGATGCTGTATGGCTGTTCATTTCTTTGTACTGTATTTTTATTTAAGATCTAGGATTTACTAATTTTTAAGTTCATAACTACAACTGAGAAGGACAGAGCTTTGGCAATCATCCGAACTATTAAAGCTTTTGCAGAATTTCTTAGGTCTCAGCATTCTTTCTCAGACATGAGGATTTGTTAAAATCAAACCTTCATTGAAGGAATTATATATAAGTTTTGATAGCAATAGAGTAGTAAATCCTAAATTTCCACAGAACAGCTGATGGATTGAAATGAATCTGCATCTCTCACACCTGTGGAGAGTGCTTTAGGGGCTTTCCTTCTTTTATGCCTCAGCTCTACTTGAAATGGTCCTGAACTCATTCTGGTGAGATATGAGAAAACTTTGTGAGACTAGAAGAGTTTCACATCCATCCAGGTTTTTTTTCATTATAGTCATTAGATATATATTAGATACTTGCTGTTTTGTTAACACCTTACTGAACAGTCTTCCTTCACTGACTGTAAGGAAGACAAAGCTTGCATTTTACCTTCCTCATGTAATTTGGTTGGATTCACTAAACAAAAATGTAACCATTAAGAGTGAATATATATTCATAGACTATGATGAAGGGAGGTGTCTGAAAAATATTTACTTCTTCCCAAAATAGATGTGGAGAATTTTGACAAATTATACACTTCTACAGAAAATTTTAATAGCATTTATTTGGAGGATCCAACAGCTTAACCTAAACCAAAGTTTTCTATATTCTTGAATTGTGGAGTCGAATAATTTGCTCCGATAAGTTTCTTAGTAGGGTGTTCAATTAGGTGGCTGGAATTACTGTTCAGGCAGGGATTTTTCCAGAGGAACGTAAGAAACAGACACTTAGAAAATATTTTAGACACACAGGGTTGGCAGTCTGCCCCCAGGCTAGCATCCCATGCTCTGAATTTTCCCTCGCTGCAGGGACGTGTTAGGTCTCCAGAGTGTACCTGCAGGTGTTATGTGTACTTTTACGTTGTGATGTTGCATCATAATTTGAAAAACGAAACAAAAATCCAAATCCCCAAAATACTCTACCACCTTTTCATGCCAGACTCCTACTCTTTTTCTTCATTGATGAAATAATGATTTTAAAAAAAAATATATATTTTTTTTTTTTTGTAGCGTGATAAGGCTAGCTTTGTTTTCTCCTTTGTGGAACTTTATTTCTGAACAAAACAGCTAAAAGAGAGGCTGTTTCAGAGGGATATTTTTGCAATTGCAGTTCTGGAAAGACTGTTAATTTCCAAGTAGCTCTTAGAGAAAGTTTTTTTTAAGCTCAGGAAATTAGCAGCTTTCGAAAGATGGCTGTTTGGAATCGTCTGTAGTCTAATTTTGTTTCTTCCTCTGTTGTAATAATGATCTTATTTTTTGAGAGATACCAAAATCCTCCTTCAGCCAGTCACTGAGCACAAATCATTCTGTGGGAAGCTTGGGCACCTTACAGTTCTTCACTTAATAGTCTCATTGAGAGGATGGGAACATCAACTTTGGTCTTCTTACCCAACTTGTCCTTGATAATGAATTCTCTTCAAAAGAAATGAGGTCTTTGTTCCCCAGCTAAGGAAAAATAGTAAGAAAGCAACTGTATACCTCTACAGTTTCTGTTACTTTAACTGCTGGAAAGGAGAAAATATTCACGGTTGCTGCCTTCCAGTGCAAGAGTGTACGGAGGGGGTGTGGAGTGGCTTTTAGACCCACCAGCTGTCACTCCGCTCTGGTGGTGTCTGTAAATGACGGAAACACTGGGAAGGGGCGAGGGAGCTCTGTGGTTTGCCTTCCCGGGAGCATGTGGGGAGAGAAACATTGAATGTTTTCATGCATGAAGTATTGGTTCAGTAAGAACTCAAGGAACTGATGGGGGCAAAATAATATAGCATAAAAAAAAAAATACACTTGCAGAGTAGAAGAGAGATTAAGAAAAAAAACAAGAAGAAAATAATAGTGAAATTACAGAGGGTGTACAATTGCTTGTGGAAAAACAGGCTTAGGTTCCTTTTGTTCTTGTATTGCTCCCATAGAAAAGGGAATTAAACAGCAATCAAGAGGGTAGGCAAGAAGAAACATGAAAGGAGATGAATCTTAGATTAAATCCATAATAAAAGAATTAATGTGGAAAATGTTAAAACAGGTGACCATATGAAACATTTCCTTTTTCAATTTAAAAAGGATACACATAGGGATAAAAATTCACTTAGTGTACACAAAGTTATAAGGACAGCCTTGGGTGTTCTGTCTGTTTATTTTTCCAGATTTTATTTCAGTTTTTGAGAATGTAGTACAGTCCTGCCAAAGGGTCAAGACAGTGAATTGCTAACCTGGTACTGTTCTCGTTATGACTTGCAGTATTTATTTTTTTTGTTCTTCTCTTAAAAAAAATAAATAAATTACAAACTATTTGTGGAAGGCAGAAGCATAGTAGTCAATAAGGCAAAGCTGCTTGCTGTAGCTTGCTGTAGCATGCTGAGAGTACTACCTAAAAATATAACAATGTGGGTATGTATAAAAATGAAATGCATCCAATTTCTTTTTCAAATGAAGCTGTGAATGAGCTTGACTTTGCTTTGTATACTTTATTTTAAATATGCATTTTTGTTTGTTTTTGTAACTTACCATGAGAAACTGATGTTTGCAGCTATTAATTTTTCATTATAATCCATGTAAACGTCTCCAAATTATGTGAGATCAGTAAGCAGAAGATACTAGGCTATATCTGAAAGCTTCGTTGACCATAATAAGGCTTTTAAAACTAGAGGAAACCAGATCAGTTCAGTCATTTAAGTAATTTTTGTCTAGAATATTATTTAGTGAAATATAAAATGTTGCTCACTAAAGATCACTTCAGTGGCTATGGAGACCTAAATCCCCCTAGCTCTGATTCAAATAATTGGTCATATTTCATAACCAGTTAGAAGCCAAGAATTTGTTCCAGGGAGAAATAGGAAATAAAAATTGCTAGTAGATAACGTTACAAACAGCTTTGCATGATCACACTTCAGTAGTTTTGATTTGGTAAATAGCACAATGATATCAAATTGAACTACTTAGTTATTAAATAAACATGACCTATATGAGGTCATTCTAATTAAAACCCACTGTCTGTGCACTGAAATTTATTGCACCCTTTGCAAGATTTTTACCTTCAAAACTAACTGGAGTGATACAAAGTGAATGTGTGTAGATTTTTTGGGGCCTGATATTCATAAGCTTGTAGTACCAAATGCCTGTTCCGTCCTCATGTCTTGCCTAATTTATCCTCAAAAAGTACATGTGCTTTGTGGCTTGATGTCATCATTTCACCATGACTTTACCCTCCCTTTCATTTTGTGTGCCTTAATTGTGCTGTCTTCAGAACATTTTCTTCAAGTTTTTTGTTTTTTTTTCAGGTAGGGTTTTTTGCTCATGAGTTGGTTTGGTTTGTGTTTTTCAATGGGAATTTTGGGGACTTCGTTGGGTTTTTTTTAAGGACAAAAGGGAATTGCCTGTGAGAAATGGTGGTTTCTAGTCTCTAGGCTGCACTTTATAAATGGTGTCTGTCCAATTTGCTTTGCTAAACTGTGTGCAAGCAGGGAACTAAACTGACTTGATAGCAACTTTGAATATCAGTCTGACTTTTGTATTTCTACGCATTCCATGCTCCTTATTGTACATCAAATGTTTTAAAAATTGTGATGTGACCCTACTCTGTTACAAAGTAAACAAGGATATTTGCTTTATAAAATAATTTAGGGCAGAATTTATTTGAATGCGTTTTTTTCTGCCTTTTAGGGAGTATTTCACAGCACTTACAACTGTGTAATTAGGAAGATAGTTCACCTATCCCTGGTTAGACTTTGCCTATAAGGGTATTTTATATCTTCTGAAACATACGTCCTTTTTGGAGGTAGGACACCTCACTATAGATGGATTATTGATATACTTTGTAATGGCAGTTGCTATTTTTTTTTTGTGCTTGTAACTCAGTTGTAGTTCTTGAGTTAGCCAAGAGAGCAGAACTTGGGCAGGGAATGGCACAATCTGGATACCGAGCTCTGTGGGCAGTTGGACTCCTAATAAATGGCGTTTGAGCAATCTCTAATATTTCATAGGACCTATGAGACTGCAAACAATGCTTTCAGTGAAGCATTTTTTTAAGCTATTGTGTTTTGACATATTTTCAGAATTAGACATTATCTTTATTTCGGTGTTCACAGTGCAACATGTCACATAATGGGAGAGGAAAAGACTGCAGTTTTGAATGCTCTTGAAATATCTGAAATCTGTTAGGAATGGTTGCAGAGGTAGCCTCTTTCACCAAGCACCACAATATTCTGCATGTCTGCCTAACAGCATCTCTACAACTGTTGTAAAGTTAACTATTATTTTTAGGTTAACCAATGTGATTAATAGCAGAAATCAATCTCGAACCTACCTATCCATTTGCTAATGAGAACGACACTGCAGTCAACTATCCACGGTGGAGATTAAAATACAGCATTCACTGTTAGTATTAGGTTGTTTTGCACTACTAGGTAGAGAGCAGTCAGAGTTCATAGTTTTCTGTTGGAGGTTGAAAGGTACTTGTAGTGTAGATATGTTAGTAAAATATTTCTTGGCTTGCCATCAACCTTTTGAGACTGCAGGCTCTTGTTACTGGAGTAGTAACAGCTGATCTTAATCACATGCTTGCTTCAGAATTTGCGAACTGTATTAAAAATAAAAATCTCCAAGATGTTTCAGTGACTAAGGTGGTTCACTTCATGTTTTTTGGGGCAAGTGAATTCTGCATTTCTCTTTCTTTGTAACAGTTGGTGTAAAAATCTGTTTTCATATTTTCATTATTGTTTTTGGTTCCCTGAAAGGATAAACAATCGGTATTTTCTGGAAATCCAACTCTATCTGGTTTCACTGCCAGCAAACATGAGTGCTAGTGGCAAGCAGTAGGATGGCTTAGAATTGAATTTCCAGTGTTTATTTTTCTAGTTCTTCTGTAAGCAAGTCTTAAAGTATGAAATTTTAAGATAATATCACATTATTTCTGGTGCAGTTGCATTTATTAACACAATAGCATTTTACTGCCTTTACTTCTTTTCTATTTTTATATTGGATCAACATCATATTTGTTTTTCTGTCAAACAATACCAGAATATAATTGCCATTTAAAATGTATTCCAATTTTTCATGCTGTTCTTTATTTTTTTTGAAAGTAATAAACAATACTGTGTACTTAAGATAGATTAAAATTAAAAATTTGCTCATTTTTTAGGAATTTGTTGTCATACAGCAAGATTCCTGCCTACTCTTTAATCATGAGAACGTATTGTTTATTCAGACAGTTCGACACAAATCCACGTAGATTGCTCAAAAGAATATGGGCGTAGTTGTTCAATATTTTCAGCACAGGGTAATGTCTGATCCAACTTAAATGATCCTCAAAAAACAAAACTCTATGTAGTGCTCTGACATCTGGGAACAGCAGAGCAGGGTACACAAGTTTTATGTTCCTTCAATGTAGTTCAGCTAATTTTTTATTCCCATTGAGTTAATGGAATTATTTTATTTTTTTTCAAATTCATGGTTTGGGGGATTTTTCAGAGGTATTTGAAATTTCTGAAAGTTATTAGATTTTTGTCAGTGTAATAGTTTGATAATCTTGGTGTAATACTGGAAGGACCTGCTGGTTACTTGATTGAATTTTGCTTTTGTAGGTAACTGTGCCATATTATCCATTTTATAAACAAAGTTAAGCATATGTCTTCAGTTTTGGAGCCAAACCTTGGTTAGCTTTAATTGCTAATCATTCCTCCTGCAAAGTTGCCTCACTTTTATCTCCTCTACGATCAGGACAAGAAAGACTTTTCAAATCCTATCAAGCAAGTATCTAGAAATAAATGTTTTTACATTTAAGGAAACTTCTCCCTGTCCTGCTAAGTCCTTTCAAACTCTTTTTTTCATTCTGTCTCTACCCCTTACCCTCTATCCTCTTCCCCCTGCCCCCCATCACTGGATCAAATCCTTTCTTTTGTTTGTGATGAAGACTCATCCTAAGTTCATGTCCTTTGCTGAAATAGCCTAGAATGTCAAATCTAGTCATGAATGCAGAGCTTTGAAGGAAATAAGGATGAAAGGAATGGATTGTTATAAGATTGTAAAAAAAAATCTCTGAATCAATTCTTGGAACAGACTGTCCAGAGAGATGGTTGAATCATCGTTCCTGGAGACATTCGAACATGTAGACGTGGCACTCCAGGACATGATCTAGTAGGCATGGTGGTGTTAGGTTGATGGTTGCACTTGATGATCTCGGAGGTCCTTTCCAACCTTAGTGATTCTATGATTCTATGAATTGCAAACCTCAGTGAATAAGGCAACATATGAAAGATAACTCTGAGAACACTGAATATACTGAATATACACCTTAAAGATTTTGTCAACCACAATTCAAATTTGTATTTAATATTCCCTGTAGAGGGAGAAATGACAGAGGACATTGCTTTGTTGAGAGCATGAGGAATATAGAAGTGTCATTCATGTTCCTTTAAATTTTACCATACCTCTGAAAGAAAGAAGTATAAAATATCAGCAATCAAATGAATCTTGAACTTTGCTAGCAAGGTAATTTTGATGCTTTCTGTGAACAGACATCTTGTTTGACTGCAAAAGATCTTGCCTCCAATTTCTTGTCAAATGTGTTGGTTTCTTGCTGTCAAAAAGTGCTGTTCCATTTCTGGTATTTCAGCATCAATCTTTTGCTATTAGAAAGCTGGTGCCGTTGGCTGTCAGGCCTGCACAGTCTCAATTGGCAGACTTATCTGTCTTCAGCAGGATTAGACAGAAATATGTCTCTCTCACATGATGCTCCAGCCTTAGGCTGCACCAGCCCCGGGAAACTTGAGTACATTAGCTTCAAAGAAACTGTCTGCAACCTCTTCTGACAGCCTGCTCTACAAAGTACCCTCCAATCTATTCCTCAAGCTGTTTTCTCTGTGTCTTTAATATTTGCTCTTTGTATTGTATAAATACCTTATCACTTGTCTTGTCTCTGGCAGTTAAATTTTCTGATAGAAAGCGCTAGACCATTCTTTTTTGCCAGTTTGCCTTAGTTATGTTCTAATATATTTCAAGATATAATGAAGCTTATCCAGTACAACATGGTCCTATACTTGGAAGCAGAAGATATACGTAAGTGGCATGACAAGACAGTGCTTATTAAAGACCTTCCCAAAATTGACACTGTATCTTCATATATATGAACAATCTTCTTCACAACAGTTAATATACGCCATGGCTTTATTTGGAGGAAGAAAATAAGAAATAATGTGACTATCATCTGTGAAGCTTGTCATCAGCTTATTTAAGCACCACTTCTATTATTGCAATCCTGTATTAAAAGAGGATTTAACTTCAAAACACAGTTATCTTCATTAGTCTGTGTACATGCAGTCATGCTCATGTCTTTATGCATGCACAAACTTAAACTGCACATATATAACCTCAAATGAACATTTTATTTTCTAGGAAACAGCATCTCACAGAGCAGTCCTAGTTTGCATGTAAAACATTAGGCCGTAAATTGCATTTTTGCTTTTTGGGTTAACTTCAAATAGCCTGGTATTACATATTATAGCATTTAGTGCCTGTGTAAGGTACTTGTTATCAGTGTTTGCGTTACTGAAACCCTACGTAGTCTGCCTTGCATTTTTTATCACTTCGAATTATACATACCTCAACAACAACCTATTCCAGCAGAGCTAAATAAAGATTCAAAACTTGAAGTCAATAATATTACTGAGCAATTTGGTATCTAGGTACTATGCAAGGTTTCTTACAGTTCTGATGCACAGGAGAGATGAGATCTGCACCTCACTGTGGGAGCATTATTGGGTTTATTGCTCTGACTGCATCGGGCAGGCAGGGATACAGGGAATATGACTTCAAATGTCCCAATTCTAACTGCAGCTGTGCTCACTGTGTAAAAAACATTGAACTGGCAAACATGAATGGCTGCAATTTGTCTGTCCATTTCTACTGTGAATATTTTAACTGAGGAAGGAAAAAGGACAGAAGTATCCTTCCAAGAGGAATACATTCAAATTTCAAACCAGCCTAGAGATAGGGACCTCTGTACAAAACTTTTGAACATAAAATGAAGTGATGGTTTAGAGTAGAGTGTCATACATCCCCATGAATACACATACACCTCTTTTTGTCCTTTGTACTTGGAACCGCTCACCAGAAAGCCAAGGTGTTTCTGTTATGATATGATGAAGAGATATCTATATAGTTCACTGCTGCAGTATTTTTGAATGTGTTCCGTTGCTAGCATACTGTGCTAGTGGAGTTATCTGAAACTGCATTGGACTTTGTCATGTCTCCACCAACAGCACAGCTACAAAAAGGAGCCAAGGAGTCTTTTTTTCAGCTTCAAGACTGTACAGCATATGGTTTTGTGGACAAGAAAGGTTGTTCCTTCTTTCTTGGCTTCTTGTTGCTGTTGCAAAAAGTTGCCATTAAAAATAGAGACTCAATATTTGGCTTCCCCAAAATGTTGGTTGTTGTCCATGAAGTTTCATATTCAGAGCAGACACAAAACTGCAAGACACCATCTAACTCTTTGCAAATGTTACTTGAGCAGTGAGAATTTCTTTGTAATGAAGCTTTTTTTATGTACTTTTACAGCTAAACCCTTACAAATCCAGTCAAGATGATGAGTATTATTACTTTTTGTACATGCTCTATTATTTTGGAAGAGTTTAACACTTGAATGATAATACACAGAGAATGTGTTCAAGAGCTGTTTTTTGTGATGATAATTCTGATGAAAGTTTGTAGGTTTTTTAGTTTGTCTTTATCTTTTAGAACACTTGTATTTACCTTTTGGGTTAGTGAGCCAAGTTTTGTCAGGGATGAATCTGCAACCTTTTCTATACAAAAATATTTATATATTGCTGAGAGAAGCTTTGTGATTCACCCCTGCTCAATCAGGTTTTTCAGCTAAAGATCTCCGTGTGGCTGATATGCAGCAGCAGAGTAGGACTTTCTGAGCAACTACAAGACTTGGCTGGTTTCAGTTATGCCGGGTTTGATTTGAGAGCGGGAGGCTTGTTGCTGTTCTGCTGTCAGTAGTAAATGGGAAATCAGAAGAAGGATGTAGCTGCCAGGTTTTAATGAAGAAAGAATACAGAAATTGGACTGGACCTGAGAGTGGCTGCTAAGTTAAAATCTGCAATGTCAGAACAGTAGTGAACCTAATTGATGGATAGGGAGAGGCCAGAAACCTGCCAAGATGAAAGGAACAAAAGATACNGGGGGGGGTGTGTGTGTGTAATTCAGTCCAGTTTAGCTTTTAGGGTACTAATTCAGAACTGGCAAAGGTCAAAGTTTTAGCAACACTAACAGAGACAGCATTTTGAGCTAAAGATGTCTATAAGCCCTAGCAGGGTTGGATGATCTATATATATGGAGGATTTGTCATAGTGACTGGGAGCTTAGATGGTACATGTCTATAACACATTTTACATGAAGGTGTGGGTATCCTTGGTGCTTCTGTGTTTTACAGTATGTGAACTGGATCCTTAATAATTTATTCTATATGCCATTAATCAAGGGGCATGGTTTTAAGGCAAGTTTTCTCGTACACAACAATTAAATCAGTTTTGCTACTGTGTCAGTTTAACCCCAGCTGGCAGCTAAGCCCCATGTAGCTGCTCACTCCCTCCCTCCAGGCAGGATGGGGGACAGAATCTGGACAGTGAAAGTGAGAAAACTTGTGGGTTGAGATAAAGACAGTTTAATAGGTAAAGCAAAAGCCATGCACAAGCAAAGCAAAACAAGGAATTCATCCACCACTTCCCATCAGCAGGCAGATGTTCAGCCATCTCCAGGAAAAGAGGGCTCCATCACACATAACGGTTACTTGGGAAGACAAATGCCATCACTCCAAATGTTCTTTCCTTCTTCCCCCAGCTTTATATGCTGAGCATGACACTGTATGGTCTGGAATATCCCTTTGGCCAGTTGGGGTCAGCTGTCCCAGCTGTGTCCTCTCCCAACTCCTTGTGCACCCCCAGCCCACACACTGGTGGGGTGGTGTGAGAAGCAGCAAAGGCCTTGGTTCTGTGTAAGCACTGCTCAGCAATAACAAAAACATCTCTATAATATGGATGCTATTTTCAGCATTAATTTAAAACCCTTAAAAAGCCCTCTACTGGCTACTATGAAGAAAATTAACTATCCCAGTCAAAACCAGCCCATACTGATATCTGCTCTTTGTTCTTTAACTTCTTGTATCTGTGAATAATCTTGTTTTCTTCACTGCTAGTCTGGAGCTATCTATGTGCTGGATGGCTTTCCATTTCCAGGGTGTGCATTAGTCAGTTGGTAGCTGCAAACAGGAGATGAGCCTACCTGCTTTCCCATCTGTGGGAACACTAATTAGAGTTTTCTTTTTCTATTCAGCTATCCTTTTTTTTTTTTTTTTCCCCTGAAACTTGTAGGAACTTAATTATCTCTGACAATTTTTTCTGTCCCCTACCCTGCGTCAGTTGGATTTGGATAAATTTAAACAGCAGAGTTTCTCAGTTGTTAAGATAAAAACAGTGAAACAGGCAGTGTAGTCATATAAGTTTCATTGCCCTAGGAATCAAGGCTGAAAAGATTATTTATCTTATGGCAATGCTTCACTGATACAGCTACACTACTCTTAAGCCATAGGTCTTATTCACGTGCAAATTTTTCCTTCTGTCAAGTATGCATTTTCATAATGTAACGGCACAGAAATCAGATTCTTCCCATAATCAACAGCAGTGATACAGCTGCATATGTTGGCAAGAAGATGGATAGGATGGGGTACTGATGCTGCCCAAATAGTCATTCTCCCTGACTCCACTGGGTTATTTTTAAAATATCTTTTAACTTAATGTTATAGAAACAAGATGGCTTTGAATTGTTTCTTCTTTTACTTAATCTTCATGAAAGTTCTCAGCCATGAGATTTGTTGAAATGTCTGCTCTGTGCTGTTCTGAAAAGAAGCTGTTACAATGTTAAGTAGACCTTCATTTGTCCTTGTCATATGTTAACATGCGTAATGTTCTGATTTTGCGACTACGATATAGTTCTCTAGGGAGTCATTTGTTCCAGCTAGACCATCTGAAAACAGGTACTTCATGCTCGTTCTCCCTCAGCAATTCAGCTATTCCTTCAGTAATTAATGCTATTTTAATTAAAATTTTATATATACCTCCCTGTACTTAAGTGGGCATAACCTAAGGGTATCTAAAAATTCTGTCCCTCTTTCTTGTTGCAACTTTCTCCACAAATGTCTCTTATTACAGTAAAATAGTGAAACTAGAGCTGTACAGCTGAAAGGCTCATTCCTGTTTATTGCACAGGTTAGTGTGTGCTTGGGACCACTTGGGATCAGGCCACACGTTTATCTCTGCAAATAAATTTCTAAACTGCAGTTAATATCAAATTCTGTACACCTGCTTGTTTGGTTTTGTTTGGGTGTTTTGTTTTGGTGGGTTTTTGTCTTGTTGTTTGTTTGTGGGTTTTTTTTTTAATCTGCTAACACTTGCTATTGTAAAAGTTTGTACACCCAGGAAAACCTGGCAGCAAGAAGCGTGCAGTGCAGTAAAATAAACCATTTTTCTCAGCATGAAGTTGGAGCCACTCTTTCAGGCTGCAATTAAACAAGCACTTAAATATGTGCTTAAGTATTTGAATAAAGTATATAGCTAGGGTTCTGCT
Organism: Psophia crepitans; assembly: GCA_013399095.1. Lineage (NCBI taxonomy): Eukaryota > Metazoa > Chordata > Aves > Gruiformes > Psophiidae > Psophia > Psophia crepitans. Next base: position 146,780 of record VWZZ01001335.1, on the reverse strand, counting down.
TTGCATGTCTATGAGTAAGAAAAGCTTGATTTTGTTTCTGCTTATAGTAGTTAGAGAAGTGTATTATTTGTGACAACTTAATCGTTCTGCTACGGGACATTAAATTAATTTGAAACCTCTATAAATTACCATCAGGGTAGGAGTTTTTGAACTTCTCCCCTGCACACACAGAGACACTCATCTTTTTATGAGACTACAGACAGGAGTGTCATCTCAATAGTAGCACTAATTCTGGTGCAAGAAGGTTGTTGCACATGTTTCCTTTATTCTGGTTAGGAAATTAAGCTTAATAGCACACAAGAAAGAAAACATTTGACAGCTATTACAAAACGTTTTCTATTGCTGCTATTGTAGACTGATATTAGAAAGTGCTTGGATCATTGCTACATCATTAAACTTCAGAAAGTGATTCTACTTACAAATCATTTCTGTGTTTTAGAGGGAAACAAAATTTTTGCATTAGGGCAAAACTTTCAAGAGTTTTGTTGTTTGTGAGGTGTTCTTAACCTTTTCCTCTACCCTAAAAAATCTCTCTTTCAATATCAACCTTGAATCAGAAGTTCAAGGTACGTTCTTCCTGGCACGTATTTTGTTAACAATGAACTTTCTGTAATCAGAGCTTTGAAGTAAAAGCGTGAAGATACACAACAGTTTTAAATACAGTGTCTTTGGGGAAAACAAAAAATAACTGATGGCTGAAGGTCTGAACCAGCTGCTTTCTGGAGTCCAGGGAGCTATAGGATTTGCTGATGCTTCTGTACTTTTATAGTTTTGTCATTTAATTTCCTGTTCCAGATTGTAAATACTTGTAACTGATAGAGATACTATTCTCTCTGCCTCCACTTATTTTGCTCCTAAAGGAAAAACAACTCAACCCTGGGATGTGTCCTTTGCCCTCCCCTTCCCTCTGGCTTGGCAGCTGTGACAAGTTTTCTCACTTGTTTTAGCTAATACTCAAATTTGTGCTCAGAAAACACTTTACAGAAGAACAGCAAGCAAAGGTACGGGGCTGGATGACTTCTGCACAGGAGGGGAGCTGAGGGAGAGGCTGAACAGCCTGCCTTTGCCTCTAAAGCACTGTGTCATCAGGCACCTTCTCAGAGTGGTGGTACTCTGCAAATACGCTGTGCCCAGGTGGCAGTCAGTGCTGGCAAAGTTGGCCTTCGTGTTTCAGTCACAGCTCCAGATGAAATAAAGAGCTATTTTACTGTGCTGGGAAGAAAGAAAAAGCTTGCATTACTCTAGCTATAGCAGCTTTAAGAATTACAGTCAAGAAATAACACTTCTTGTTTGAGCCTGCCTGAACAGTGCAAGTCAGTTGGGGATTAGGACCGTCAAGGTATAGGCATCTACTCGTGTTGGTGAGAAACAAGTAGGGAGTGCAAAGCTGGGAGGAGCGCCTGGCTGTTCTCCCTGCCAGGTTGTCCAGTGTCCCTGCCTTGCCTCCACAGGATGCTGTGCAAGCCCACACAGATACGAAGGCAGCTTGCAACATTCTGATAGTTGTACCCTGTCTGGTTGCTCCCAGTCTCCTGGTTTGGACATAGTTCCCTAGCAGTTTCTTTTGAATCCAGTTTGTCCCTTGCTCCTGGCTTGGTTTGCTGCTGCTGTTTCTCCAGATGCCAGATGACTTGTTCAGTCAATGCTATGCTGTATTTTTTTTCATGTTCCCTATCTTTGAGAAGAAATATGAGTGTCCAAGGGCTCTGCAGGGGGAGCTGACCTTGAGACTGATTGTTCTTATAAAATGCATAACAGATCTTACACGCTATATACTACTGACGTACGTCAGCTCTAGGCAATGAGCAGGCAGTGTCCCACTAAGGATATTGTGAGCAGTGCAAGCTTGTATTCCTGTAGAAGAAAAAATTAAAAGGTCACGATAACCTGAAGAGATCCTTCAGAATTTTTTTTCTTGCAAAATTTCAGAATTGCCTTCGAGCCCAGTCTGTTTATCACTTCAAATGCCTTGTCTCCTACGTATGACTGATGCTTTGTGTTTGGTGTAAACAACCAAATAGCCCTGTAGCCAGTTGTGCACTGCTGCCAGTGCAGGGGGAAAAAGATTCTTTCCCGATCTTGTCAGCAATCCTATCTTGGAACATCCCCCATTTTATTATTACAAATACAGTGGTCCCAAGCGTGATTAGGGTGAACCATCTTTTAGAAACTAGTTTTCTGAAACACCAGATGAGGTAAGCCCTGCACTTCCCATCAGTCTGCATCTTTGTACAGATTTCAATTTTCAGTAGTTCTTTTACTTAGCTGTTTCTTCACTTCCTTAGCAAGAGAATAGCACTTCTCAAAGTGCTTGAACAGAAACTGTTTGGCTCTTGCCGTGAGACTAGTGTGTAACACTGAAGTTCTTGTTCATGCGGTGGCAAAGCAGTCTGTGTGAAACTAAGAATGAAGCAACATGGGGAGAGCGATACTGTTTTAATGCTGCTCTTGTGGACATCTAATTCCCTGGATACTCTTTGAAATAGTCACTTTTCTATAAAAGCGACACTGTTGTTGCCCTTAACAGACTTGTTGATGTGTCTTGCTCTGAGGGAATTTTTAGTGGCCATACATTATGTACACATGTGTGTGCCTGTGCATAGAAATGCAGTCACTGAATTTATGGCACGAGCTATTACTGTTTTCCTTTAAGTACTCGCAAATGAGACTATGAAAAATTAAAGGCAGCTACAGTGAAGCTGTTGATCTGCTAATGTAGAATTACTCAATCTATGTCTAACCAGCTTGATCCATCCTATCAATACCAAGATGAAAGGATAGTTTGTGCTCTTCTAGTAACTAGCCTTGCAAGCGCCTTTTTAAAATTCTGTCATGCTGAATTACATGGCTTTTATCGTTTGCAGATCTTTTTTGAAAGCAGCCTCAGGTTACATGCATATTGGATTACTGCGCATCAAAGAGATTAAAATAGGTGTGTTATAAAGATAAGGGCTTTTTCTTATTTTACTTGTAAAAAATCACATTAAAAAGACCCTTCAGAGAAAGCGAAAAAAGGGCTCAGAGGAACCAAACGAAGAAGCAGCTCATAGAAAACTGCAAAATGGCTGACAGATTCGTGACAATATACACTGTTTTTTTCTCTCTTGCTTTAATGCGTGTTTTATATCCTCATGAAGAAGCATAAAGTTGGGCATTAACATGTGAGAATAGAAACTAGTTACACATTATCGACTCATTTTATAGTCTTGTGAAATTATAAAGAAAATCACAGTTACTTTCAGATGCTAATTTTCTCAGGTACTCCTCACTGACAGATCTGATTTAAATTTATAGGTGACCAGATATCTTGTAAAGTGCAACGCGTGAATTTATTCAGCAATTTTAGAGGAAAAGTTGTTGTGGGGCATCTATTTTTAGAATTTATTTTATCTTGAGGTCTGAAAATTTGAGTTACACTTGATCCCATTACCTATTAGCAATATAAAGCTCACAACATGAGATTGTGAAGAAATTGTATGTTGCTATTCCTAAAAGCATTTCAAAGAGCTACCTTTGCATGGAAGGATCAAAGCCAATTAGGAGATAACTGAAACTGCAGTTAAAATGTGAAAGAAGAGTAAGTTCTGTGTGGGTTTAAAAAAAAAAAATTGTTTTTGAGAATGACATGTGCATAGGTGTCTGCCTTATACTCTTGTTGACCGAGGGAGGATCCAAGCACTGAGAAAGGCTCTTACCCTTTGTATCAATAATCCAGTTCTTGAAAGCTGGCAGATTATCTGATGTTGATTTGAGGAGCCTGGGAGATACAATGTTTGATGGGAAGGTATTGGGTACTGAGTAACTGAACTTGCAAGACAAACAAAAGTATGAAACAGTGTGAGCTGTATCAAGTGTAACCCAAAGGAGGTTATCTGTGATTCAGGATGTTCTCTATGCAATCTAAAAAGGACTGAGTTAGGATGCTTTGAGACTTCTTACATAATCTGAGCTTTAGTTGTTTAGTAGTTATTTTTAAAGCACATATACTTCCAGATGATCTGAAGGATTTTGTTGAGAGCATTATAAGGAATCAAAATGTGTTTAGTCTATTTAGTCAGTGTCATAAACTACTAGGACTAAGGAAACGGAAGGAATCAGAATGAAACTAAGATGCTAGAAGGTGGGGGGGGCGGAAGGACTGCATATATCATTCACCACATCTTGTCAAATAAGGAATGTTCAGATTTATTACTCAGACTGAAGCAGTGGGAAGCAGGTAAACTCTGGTGGTCTGATCTCGCTAGCCTGCCCCAGGGAGCATGGTGTGGGAGAGAAGGCATCATCCTCGTCCCTCCCGGCAAGGGCTACAGTGGCAGGAGGAGCTCCCACCCTAGTTCCTCTCAGTAAAGCACAGCTAGGGGAGAGAGGAAAGTGTTCTCCCTCTGCGCATCAGCGCAGTAACCTGTTTCCTGTGAGGGAAAAGGTGGTCTGGGAGCGTTATGGGGCGCTACCCTATAATGCTGCTGGCTTTATGATAGTGTGTTGCCTGCCCGTTCCTGCCTCTGCTGTGTTTTCTCTTTACAATAGCATGCTCTGCAACTCAGACATAGCTGTGTTTTGTACTGTGCTCCTTCTTATGTGTATTTCTGAGTACATCCTCAAGATTATAATCTCATCCTTGTAATTAAAATGTTATTCAAATTGAGTTTCAAGACCAAGCACCTTGTTGTACTAGTGGTGATTAATCTCTAAGAATGCCCAGTACTAATCACTAAAGCTATTGATTTGGGAGCATTGATTGAAGACTAACATGTTGACCAGTCAGGTCTCCTAAAGTACCGTGTAATCTTGAAAATGGTCTGTGCTTCCCACTTGTATGATCCTAGATTCTTAGCAAAGGGAAAACATTTGACTTGTTCTTGAGCCTGCCATCATCTTATGATCCTACAGATAGAATAGAATAGAATCACTAAGGTTGGAAAGGACCTCTGAGATCATCAAGTCCAACCGTCAACCTAACACCACCATGCCTGCTAGACCATGTCCTGGAGTGCCACGTCTACATGGTTTTTTTGAACGTCTCCAGGGACGGCGATTCAACCACCTCTCTGGGCAGTCCATTGCAATGCCTCACTACTCTTTGCATGAAGAAGTTTTTCCTAATATCCAACCTAAACCTCCCCTGATGCAACTTGAGGCCATTCCCTCTCATCCTGTCGCTTGCTACTTGGGAGAACAGACTGATACCCTCCTCACTACAATCTCCTTTCAAGTAGTTGTAGAGAGTGATCAGGTCTCCCCTCAGCCTTCTCTTCTCCAGACTAAACAACCTCAGTTCCCTCAGTCGCTCCCCATAAGATCTGTGTTCCAGTCCCTTCACCAGTTTTGTTGCCCTTCTCAGGACACGCTCCAGCAGCTCAATATCCTTCTTGTATTGAGGGGCCCAAAACTGGACACAGTACTCGAGGTGAGGCCTCACCAGAGCGGAGTACAGGGGCACTATCACTTCCCTACTCCTGCTGGCCACACCATTCCTGATGCAGGCTAGAATGCCATTGGCCTTCTTGGCCACCCGGGCACACTGCTGGCTCATATTCAGCCGGCTGTCAACCAGAACCCCCAGGTCCTTCTCTGCCAGGCAGCTCTCCAGCCACTCCGCCCCAAGCCTGTAGTGCTGCCTGGGGTTGTTGTGACCAAAGTGCAGGACCCAGCACTTGGCCTTGTTAAACCTCATACAGTTGGCCTCGACCCATCGATCCAACCTGTCCAGATCTCTCTGGAGAGCCTTCCTACCCTCGAGCAGACTGACACTGCTTCCCAGTTTGGTGTCATCTGCGAACTTACTGAGGGTGCACTCTATCCCCTCATCCAGGTCGTCGATAAAGATGTTGAACAGCGCTGGCCCCAAGACCGAGCCCTGAGGAGCACCGCTAGTGACCGGCTGCCAACTAGATTTAACACCATTCACCACAACTCTCTGGGCACATCCTTCCAAGCAGTTTTTGTCCCAGCGTAGAGTGTCCTGATCCATCCATGAGCTGCCAGCTTCCCTAGGAGAATGCTGTGCGAATAGAATCATAGAATAGAATAGTAACTCTGAACGCACCTCACAGGGATGGTATGCAGCTGGCTTCTCTAAAATGCTTTCTGATAAATTTACCCCTTCTCCTGGAAGTGGCTGCCTACGGGTACAGTTGGTGCTGGACTTTGTGCCTTTCTGCAGCTTTGGGATGGGGCCAAGACATTGGGATTTACAGAGGAACAACTCAATTTTCTGCCTGTTTATCAGGCAATATTTGAACATGTTATATGAATTACTTTGTCACTGTAAGCCAATAGTTAACACAACTTTAACACAGAAAGTACTTCAATATCTTTGCATATGACAGTTTCTTGTAACCTTATCGCCTGCAGTGTTCATAAGATCATTATTTCAAAATTGTTTTCTAGCAGTACCAACCTGCTTACTAGACCTGGTAAATTCACCTTTGCAGCAATGTTTGGCATTAATTCTGACTCTCTTTTTGTAAAATAAAAACACAAAATTAATCAAGAGACTGAAAAATTCTCAAATTTGCGAGGGCTGCATTAACTTTAGAAAAGAACGTCAAGTAATGCATACTGACCAATGGTTTTGTTTTTCACATTGATGTTCTGGGCAAAAAGGAATTTTAGCTGCCAGCTGTGGTTGTTCATTTAAGGAAGTTCATGAAAATGTGAATGTGCTGATTCAGAGCTAAAATATTGTTACGTTTCATGTGAATACAATACAGTAATGAGTTTTTGAAGTCTCCCTTCCCATTACTGTTGAATTAGTTACAGCACTAAGGGCAAGAAAGTTTGTTATTTTGCTTTATTTCCTTATTTCTCAGTTCTTTTATTAGTATTGAGGTGAGGAAGCTGACTGGCTCCATCACAGTATCTGTGAGCTTAGAAAAGGCTTTAGGTTCATTTATTTTAAGTGGAAGAAATTTTGTATCTATACTTTGGACTCTATCCAGAGTGAGAAATCCATTTAAATACTTTTAAAACATATTATTATTAATTTTGAATAAGAAAGTTACTGCTAGATTTTTGAGAGCTTTTGGGTGTGGACTAAGGTGACAAGGGACTTTAGGGTCATTAGCAAACAGTGGACCTTACCTGGAGCTTTATTAAGATTTGCCACCCACCAAACTGAGGTACCTTTTCCTTACAGATAAGGCTTGTTGTTTTCTTGTTTTACAGACATATCTTTAATTATGAGATGTTGCTCCCTTTCCACCACTTCCTTGAAAGCTCATGACACTTAAGCCTTGCAGTCCTCTGCTTGATGCTGCTGAGTCTAGCCCAAATAATCTGTGTCAGGATGTTTATTGTGTCTTAATTAAAGAATTTTCATTTCATATGAGGAATAAGGATCAGATTAATTTATAAAAGCTGAATATCTTTTTATGCTAATAATTTTCAAAATAAATGGCAAAGGAAGAGAATCACAGTACATGTCAGCAGTTTAGTATCCTTAATGCAGTGCATCAATAACTTTCAAAGATCTTGTGGCTTTTTCATTTCATATTTAATTAGGCTTTATAATTCTAATAGTAATTTATTTGAAATACATACATTGATGCATTCAAATATTGGGCTTCAGCATTTGGAGTGGAATTCCAGCCTCTTCTAAGATGCCACAAAAATCTTGTGGCAGCACAAGAACTAATTTCCTGCCTCTCTGGGTTCAAAACTGGCTGGACGGCCGGGCCCAGAGAGTGGTGGTGAATGGAGTGAAATCCAACTGGCGACCAGTTGTGAGTGGTGTTCCCCAGGGGTCAGTGCTGGGGCCCATCCTCTTCAACATCTTTGTTGATGATTTGGATGAGGGAATTGAGTGCACCCTCAGTCAGTTTGCAGACGACACCAAGCTGGGGGGAAGTGTCGATCTGCCGGAGGGTAGGATGGCTCTGCAGAGGGACCTGGACAGGTTGGATCGCTGGGCAGAGACCAATGGGATGAGGTTTAATGTGGCAAAGTGCCAGGTCCTGCACTTTGGTCGCAACAGCCCAAGGCAATGCTACAGGCTTGGGGCGGGGTGGTTGGAAAGCTGTGCAGAAGAAAGGACCTGGGGGTGTTGGTTGATGCTCGCCTGGACATGAGCCGGCAGTGTGCCCAGGTGGCCAAG